>JAODUE010027473.1:0-22232 GCA_027564755.1 Amblyopsis hoosieri
GCCCTTAGTATGGAGGAATACATTTTAATGCTAAAAGGTATGTTGTTTAATGCGCGGGACCGCCGGATTCACTACACTATGATTAGTAGGGGTGTATTGGTTCACCAAATCCACAGTTCAGTTCATACCTCGGTTTTTGAGCAGCGGTTCGGTTCATATTGCGGTTTTATTGAAAAAAAATGTATCTGTCCTTTATTACATTTGTTCTGTAGACTAGTCTTAATGTTATTTTTTCTATACTTTCTGCCAGTAGATGTCACACTAAGCACCATCTTCTCAGCCAAACCAGAACACTCACTCAGTTTGCCGCCCACACATGCGCGCTATACTGAAGCACCAGAACTATGTAAACAAAGACAAGACAAGATCGGATTACGTTACAACATCCTTCTAAGGACAATATTCCACTATATCCTTAACATAGAAAATAGTAGTTGTTTGCTACTATATTCAAGTTTAAAATATATATTTTTAAAACCATTTTTGTAGTCTGGTTTGAAGTGCAATCCATGCAGAAAAAGTGAGATTTTTCATTTCAGCAAATACAATGTAAACAGAATATAACAGGGATGTTCCTATATAATGATGACTATAATATTTATTTTAAACTCTTTAAAGTCTAAAGTTTAAAGTCTTTTAAACTCAACACTTTTTACGTAGACTAGTCTACAAAAACCCGTATTCTTGATAGTGTAATTCTTTGTATAGTTTACCTATCAAAAGCTTTTATAATAAACACATAATATTTGCCGGGAATTTCTTCCAATTGTCCAGGCCACTGAAACTTTTCCAGAACGAAAAAACTGGTGTGAGAGAGAGTGTGTGAGAGAGAGACTTCAAGGGCTAAGGTAAAAGCTTGAAAGAACCTTGAAAGTAGAACATAAGCTTGTCTACTTTAACACTGCTCTTGATTTTGGGGTTGGAAATATAATTCCAATATGAGCTCAGGCAGTTAAAGCAACAATAATACCATACTTTTCCACCAACCACAGAACAAGTAGGCTAGAAGTGACTGAGGTATATGCTTTGATCACTGAATTAGTGTTGGTACTGTCGAGCATAAACAATTGGGAAATAAAAACTTTCTTTGTGTATTGAATTCTTTATCTGAAAGCCAAAGCATAATATGTAGAACAGTATATGGCATCTGTTTCATTAAAAGTTTGTCTTTGGATTGGAAGTTATTTCCAGTTAATCTTCACAAGTCAGTATATGTAGGAGTAATACATTAGCAAGGACATATTTAAAAGAATAATTGTTTTTTTTGCACTCTCTCCCAAAGCTTAATAGAAAGAGGTTTTACTCTTGGCACCCTAGGCTGCTCTTATGAAACATGCATGTTCCTCTCTGCCACACTTCACTCCATTACAGCTGACTGAGCAGAACAAAGAATGTGCCTGTCAATCAATCTCATTAAAGGTTGACATCAGTAGCATTGAGCTAGGTTATTTATCTCCAGGAGATATCTTCTCATTTTAAACATAATTTATTTTAGAATCTTAGAATATTATTCACTGTTGGCATTTAGACTCAGATGATATTTCTTGGATTTGAATTAAATTGTGTATGGATGTTGTAAAATATTTAGTTAACCAGCATGCTGCTGGGTAATAACAGAATATTGTTTGCATATGATAGCTGCTGTTATGACCCGTTGGACTATTAACAAATACTGATTGTAAGTCAATTTACATTAAAGCACCTGCTAAATACATCACTAAAAGTGTTGCCTGATGAGTACTTTTGTTGAGTAAAAAAAGTAACCAGTTGAATAGGAAGTGGGTAGGGTATTCTCTGTAAATAAATAAAAAACACTAGGGTTAGGGTTACTTAAACAGGCTATTTGTAATGGAAAAAGGAGGTCCCATTATTTTACAATTACTAAATAAAATAAACCCATAAAATAAATGCATAAAAAATACAAAAAAGTACAATGAACATCCACTCAGAAAGAAAATAGTAATGTGTTGGTTGACATCGCGGCTATATATTTAGCTGTACCCTGTGTCCCAGATCATGAATCTCAATTCCATTATCTGCTACAGCACAACATGACAGCAACAATAAGACAGACAGACACTCCCCCTATCCCCTTAACCCACCCCCAAGCCCACCCGCCCTGTTGAGATTCATGCAGAGAACAAGTTGACTAATCGAGTTTGTGGATAAAAAAGTAACAAAGGGCCCACAAGGGCTCGCCATTCGGCGGCAATCTGTTCTGGTGTGACGCTCGTTTCCTGCCTAGCTGGAGCAGCTAGCTAGCTATAAAAAGACGACATCTGTCCATGGCTAGCTCCTCCAAACCTCAGGCCAAACAATGTGCTGACATAACAAGGTGTCAGGCGCTAACGGTAGGATACTGATTTAAAAGCAGTTTAAAAATTTTTGCATATGCTGGCCTTTTGTAATAAAAATAAAAGGCAGAACCTTTTTTGGAAGAAGAATTTTGCAGAAGGGTCAGCATGAACTTTGAAATGTATTGCAATAATCCCTGTAGGGTTGTCTTACACTGTCAAGTGCTAGGTGTGACCACTAACCTGTGAGTAAAACAAGCCCTTACTGCGCTCATCATTCAACAACGCACGCCTCAACCCAACCCAGCTGGGTCCACCAGCGTGGGGAATTGTTGCAAACTACTGAGAGGACAGCCTGCCTGAGAGAAATCAATACCATGCTATATAGGCAGCAATCTCTTCTAGTCAACATGCTGGAGGAGGGGGGCTTGATATGCCATTTTATTTTCACAGTAAACAACCAGGAAAACACACGATGGCAGATTTAAATGAGACCCTTGAATCGGATTGTGAAAATAGGCCGAGCACCTCCTGTGAGCTTTATACCAATTTAAAAACTGCTCATGCTGTGTGAATTTAAACAATATCTCTCCAGCCTGCATATCATCATCATCATATTGTATTACAATGTGTCGCTCTGTAGACACTCGTACAGTCGAATGGAAAAATGGCTTGTCTCCAAACTGCTACTGTGAAGATCGCCAGTTCTCATGATACAGCAGTTGGGCCCCCCTACTTCTCCTTAGACGTTAATTTTGGGATGGTTTCCTGTAACTTTGAGGGTGTGAGCGTGCCAAGAAACGGGGGTCCCAACTCCAGAGTTAAAGGTATAGTCAGCGATTGAAAGCTAAATCCCTGTGAAATCCCGTCAATATCTACTCGCGGTCCATTAGCTGCCCCATTCTTTGTGCTTGCAAGAAAAAACAACAACAGTCCTGGATCCGTAAACACAAACAAAGTGGTGCAGACCGCACCATACAGCACTATCTAGCGTTTCCAATGTGTGGGGTGCAGTTTCTGAGGGAGCACCTTATATTGAAGAGAGATATGTTTTTGTTTTGATAAAGGTGATGACCATTTTCCAGTGAAGGAGAGACAAGTAGAAAGACAGGAGCATATAGCACATCTTCAACAGAAACACCCACTGCCCCCAGACTCAAGAAGCTTTACTTCTTAAATGGCGCAGGATTCCTGAAACCATACTTTATTAACAGCTACGTCCAATAATATTATGAGATTATGGTTATGTGATTGATGGCAACGGCTTATTTACTATACAACATTATACTTAAAGGCTGTGACAAGCATAGGAAAATAGAATAGAATACCTAAACTCATTTTCAACCATTTCCCAATATACTGTATTCCGGTGGGATTATTTTATATAACACTGTTAATTAATATGCAGAATTTTATTTAGCCCTGTGACAAGCATTGGAAAGTAGTACCCTCCAAACAAATTTTCAACCATTTTCCCAATTTAGTAGGGTGGGATTCTTCTAAATAACCCCGCAGTTACAAAATTTCCTCAAATTCTAATGAGGTATCGCTAGCATTCAACACAAATAGGTGGTTGCCTCAGATGACTCTGAGAATTGCCTGGTATTGACGCGGCTCCCTGCAGAGGAGGATGGGGTCCTTCCACCTCTCAAAAACACCCCGTTTTTTGGCGCAGGCCTTCTCCTTTACTGCTAGCCTAATGGATTATGACAGTAATGCAGCATGAGGCCTTAATCCCCACCACCTCCGCTCCCTTTCTGGTTAAGCCCTTGGTATAGATTGTGTATGTGTGCGCACACATGCATGCAGGGCGTTGGTAAAAAGTGTGAGTCAGCGGCACATAAAGAAGAAAGGAGGTTGAGGTATCCCACCACCAAGCACTGCCCTGCAGAGGGGCCTCGTTAGCACCCCCACTAGTCAATCTAGCAGTGCTCATAGGTCAACAAAGATCACTCAGCCACGCGCTACCGCAGGATGCTAGCACATCAGGCTAGCCCTACAGTACGTTAGCATTGCACTCGCTAACGCTACATAACAGGGAGGAAAATGTGAGAGGCTCAAAAGTCAAAGCAGTGAATTAGATGCTCTTTAATTCCAGCCGTTCCTCCAGGTCAGCTTGAATACAGTGGCTTGAAGTTACAATTAAGAACACGCAAATTAACGTCTGTTTCACAGCTGCTTGTGGCAGATGGAATTGGCAAGAGGTTTAGCTTACTCCCAATGTAGAAAGCCTTTTCAGTTTATATAATTTGTTGTCTTTTTTTTTTAAGTTGTGAAGTTAATGTTTGCACTTTGAATGCAAAAACTATGACATTTTCTCCCAGACTAATTGTGGACTAAATTACACTTCAGGCATATGAGAAAACCGATTACAACACTAATCATTGCTGCAAATTTGTGAATATTCAAACATCTGCCACAATTACGAGATTGAATGTTAAAATATATAATTAAAACAAAGATAATAACACTATAGAAAACCTTAGTAAATCTAAAATTTAGCAAAGCATTGTCTCATGAAGATTATGACAAAATGAATGTTAAAATGCATAATACAAAAACTTTATGTAGGCTACCACTAATGATTCAGGTTTATTAACCTGCTGTGTACTGACTAACCGACTGATCTGGTTGATTGTCCAATTGTACCTTTAATTTAAGCATCAATTCCTGAGCCTTATATCCTGCATCATTAATCTAGCTTCTGAGTCAAGTAAAAATGAGGATGACAAAATCAGTGTGTTCTTTCAGACTTCTTCTGTATGAATGCATATACCTACTACTGTTACATTCCCAATGTTTATGTCCCTAGAAGGTTTCTACAGTGACATGCCTAAAAAAATATACAATTCAAGGTGCAACCCCCCCCCCCTCCCATACAGTGGTGGTTCTTGTGATTTGGAGGCCCTCAGCAGGACTATAAATATTGTATATCTTTACCGTTTGAGCCATACCAGCCACCATTTGAACATAACTTCTTTGTTTATGGTTGATTGCTACTGTTATTATCAATGATTATGACAGTTTCAGTAGTAGTAGCATAGTAGTTTCAGTTAGAATTTTCACCTTTGGCCATTCTCGGGCTATAGGCGGCTGCCTACTTTGCCTAATAGGTAGCGCCGCCTTTGCTCCCATATCCTCATATACCTCAGCTGGTGAATCAATTCACAACACAGTTGACCTCTTGAGATGGAATGTTTATGAGAGGGGCAAGACACTGACATGACACTCCCCATGTAGGAATCCATAAAGGCCTGACCTAAGAATCAGAGGTCGCTGCAGAGAGAAACCGCACAGCCAAACCATTGTAATGAAAATTTGTTTCCAAGGGCAATACAGCTCAAAATCCACATTCACCGTCATATGCATAGTCATGCAGTTACGTCGACTATCCAAAGCATCCCACTGGAGCAAATCTCATCTAAGAAGCTGATTTAGGGTGAGCGATCATGGAGTAAATTCACTTGGCTTTGACCAAATCATCATCGTGTATCACCATTTTTCTATAAACATCTAGTCTCTCTATTCCAGTGTCATCTGCTTATGAGGGGTCAGGCAGAAATTAGTTACACCCACTAAAGGCAATGCAATTGGTAGGCATGTGTCTTGATGAAAGCTTGCTCATAATGGGCAAGGTTTACGTTATATACATCAAATAGTGGCGGCCTGCCGCTCCTTTTTTTATGCCGCAACTGTATCATATCAGAATTTTATAAAATGTCATGAAGTCGCCATGACTGAAACAGTGAAACTGTCCGATATGTCTCTCTCTCTCTCTCTCTCTCTCTCTCTCTCCCCCCCCACTTTAACAACACTAGAACCACCAACGGGTAGAATTTACACGTGCATCAAAAGATCCCACTTGTTAGGCATGTCGGCTAACTTAAGCTAATGCTAGCGGCACTTCCCTGTAGTCGAGAACAGCTGTTCATCCACGTCAGTAGTGTCTATCATAAATTGCAGTTTTGTATGAATCTCCCCCACACTTCAGTCATGATTGCAAATGTGTCCGTGGTGTACCCGCACAGCACATCGCCTCCTGTTTATCATAAGCAGAAAGGAAATGCAGGGTCTCCTGAAATCGGTTACTCGGTAACTGATTATCCTCGGAAGTGTCACATCCGAGGATAGGATGCTCTGTACGTTACATGCTGTGTGCGCTTCAGCCAATGTGCACTTGCTGACTGCAACATCAGAGAGACCTAAAAGCTGTTTCAGCAAATGTTACGCAGTATGTGGTGTGTGGCCAACTGACCCTGTGAGCATCTACTGTTATGAATGTAGATTTCAATCACAGACTTGTGTACCGTCACCTAGAAACATATAATGTGTAAAAGGAGGCTGCACAAAAATAAGAAACCTGGCCAAAATAAATGCATTTTGATAACGGGTAAATTTGACCCGGTGTGGCGGTTATAAATGCCTGTGTTGTTAATCTGGTTTTATCTTGACTATTTGTAACAATATGGAGTGCAAGTGCAACAGAACACCATTTTAGTTAAAGTCAAAGACTGAGGGACTTCCATATTTTTTTAAAACAGTTAGGTACAATTGAAAAACCTCAACGGGTAAAATTTACCCCGTGGTGGTTGTTAAAAAGAGTGCATCGCGTCATGCATCTTACTAGCTTGAGGATGGATCGGCGCACCAATCACTTGCATAGTCATAACATTTTAGCCTACGTTACCGGAGAACAAGAATAAAGGTAGGTAAAGGTAAACTGGATTAGATTAGACTAGATTTTATTTCAAGGTCCGTATTTCAAAGTCTAAATAAGCATATTGGAAACATATTCTCTATTCATGGTCAACTATTTATTAATTATATATTGTGAAATTATGCTAACGTTAGCAACATTTATTGTAGCCTATAATAACAGGATACCGTACCTGCTGCAACGTTACCGTAGCCTACTTAGTCGGCAAAAGATATGATTTACATTTGGTTGCATTTTCAGACAAATTTGTTAAAATATTTTGCCAAGAAGAGAAAAGGGGGTCAAAACACATGCCATCCAGGTCTATCAAAACTCTCACCCCTTCACTGCTTAAAAAAAATCCTAGAGGAAACACTGATGGTGGTTGTTAAACATTAAGCATGTTAATTGAATCGTCCCCACTAGTGTTGAGTCGGTTGCAAACGAATTGTGAACGAATCTTTTTACTCACTCAGGACTCCTGCAAATGAGTCTTCGGGTCTTCCGAGTCTTTTATTCTAGTAGAGAGTGCTGTCGCCTCACGGATCACCAAAGATGCACGACAAACAATATTGTTACTAACGCAGCTGCACACTATATGCTTCCACTAGGCTACTGTAACATACCCCTTTAATCACATTGTAATTTGAGTGAAAATAATATCCAGTATTTAATTCATTGTTCACGTGATAAGAGACACACTGACCCAAATGAATGAAAAGGTCCAGATCTATCGTTCATTGCTCACGTAACTACTACTAGGCTATGCTAGGGACATGAGTCAGGACTCAATCACAGGATATGAGTCTTTGGGTCTGTGGGTCTTTGATTCTTGGAGAGCACCGCTGCAGCAGGGATAGCCAAAGAAGCACGACAAACGATACTGTTACTTACACAGCTGTATAGTGAACGTGCTTCCAGTAGGCTAATCTTTTTTTAAATCAGACTGTAATTTGAATTGTTAATGTGATAAGAAGCACACTGACCCAAACAAACTAAAAGATCCGGCTATATGAGTCTTTCAATCATTGCTCAGTATTAGTTACTAGTACTATGTTCTACGGAAGTCAGGACTCATAGGATATGGTTCTTCGGGTCTGTGAGTCTTTGATCACGTGCATCAGCTGGAGTGTAACGATCTGGGCCGTGCCGCCGATGGGCGGCTCACCCCCCCCCCCCCACCGTTACCGGGGCCTGCGTGCTCCCGCCTCAGGTTACCAGACGTTCACTTCCCCAGCGCTCCCTGTCTAACGGGTGTTCACGTTGATGGCTGATTGTTGGCACCTGTGGGCCCTGTGTGTGTATGTAGGTTGGGGTTTGTCTTTTGTTCTTTGTCGGTTATTGTTTCCTGTCAGTTGCTGTGGGGTGAGTGTTTGTTTATTATTAAAACTTTGTTCATTCTGAAACCTGCGCCTGGTTCCTGCCGATCCCGCAACACAGCGTTACATAGAGCAAGAGACTCAAGTGAACCATGTTATTCTCCCACTCTATAAAGTTTGAGTTTATTTATATAGCCACATTGCAGTTTATCCTATATTTGTTACTAACTGGCAATCTGCAAGTAGCCTATGACATAATAATCTACATAAATTAATCCACTAAACCAGCAGTCTGCAACCTGTGGCTCCCTCTGGCTTTGACAAAAATTCTAGAACTTAATCTAGGTTTAGCCCCCAGACTGTTTATTGCCAGACTGTGTCCTCTAATTTCACCAGTATCCAAATGGATCTAGTCCATTCAACATTGTGAGTGCACAGTAGTTGGGCATAGGTTAGTATATAGCACATTCTGTTTTCAAGTAACCAAATTGGCATTTAAGTGCTTTATTTAAAAAAAAAAAAATCTTTGCAGGGAAGCATGCCCCCACTCCCCACACACTAGGACAAATGTGAATGAATTCTCATTTAGGTCTACTAGTAATGTTTATATGCTAATTTAGCATAATATTTTTCTGCGGCTCCAGACAGATAAATATAAAATGTTATGGGAGTTAATGGCTCTTTTGATAGTAAAGGTTGCAGAGCCCTGCACTAAGACAAACATTTATAAATGTTACATTTTGTCAAGCTCTGGTTTCAAACCGGCAATCTCCGTGTTATAAGGACAAAAGTGCAATGCTTATGACCAGATGCAATATCAACAGCTGCGACATCCTTACTAGTATGAGGATTTCAATTGTTTACGTGACAAAGACACACTGACTCAGTGGAACCGGTTCTTTGCTCACGTGACACCAGCTTGAGCAACAGATACTCAAAGAACCAAAAGACTCTGATCTTTACACTGAACAAGATCAGATATCTTGAGATCCAGATCGCACAGAATATCTGGAATTCCCACCATTAATCCCCAAACACAAGACCACCCTGCTGAATCATGTTTAGTTTAAGATGGACAAGCTATGAGAATTAGAACTCAAAAAGCTGTATTTGTGAAATGTCAGGACAGTAGCCCATCTACCTAGGGTTGGGCTGCTTATGCTGATCATACATTGCCTATGTTTAACCATGCCAAATTTAACACCAAGACGTGCTATTTATATGGAGCGGACATTCGTAGAAAATGTGTTATATGTATTCTCACTTAATGAGGCTTTTCTTGCAAGTTGGGATCTATTTCTTGAAAAATTGTATTGATTGCTATTAGGATTCAGATGGAGATTATACAAAGATCAAAGCAAAAGCTGAGCTGCTCCATTTCAAGAGCCAAAAAAGGGATGTAACTCACTGATGCAAAAAAGGATGAAAGGCCAGCCAAGCCCACAGCTAATGTCTCCAATCAAAAAAGCTTTGTTGCTAGAAAACATACCATGATCACTTCACTAATTAAAATGTGACTACAATATTCATTTTGATCATGTTGTTTCACCCTCCAAAAGAAAGAAAAAAGATTTATTAATAGTCAATACTATACGTGTATGCGTGCGTGCGTGTGTGAGCGCGTGCGTGCGATTAATATGTTTAAGACATCTTGACATGATTGATCATATGTGAATTTGAGAATAAGAATTTAATAGACAATCCTAATTCCCACTTTCTCTTATTTACATTGGCAGGCGCTTTGGTAATGGGCAGTCAATGCTACAGTACAGTGTTGCAGGCCTGCAGTTTTCTGGGATCACCTTCTAATAGTATCTAGACATTTTTATTCACTGAAAAGTAAGGTGGTTTATATAATCAAAAGCTTTTATTAAGTAGGTGCATGTTAAAGGGACTTGGTATTTAGTTGTAATAGAAAAACATGTTACTGTAAATTTAAATGTTTTCAATGTGTTCATTTAAAGCATCTAAGATTCTAAGGCCTGTAGACAAAAAGAAGCTGACTGAAATAAAGTATTTTAGACAAATGGTTAGGCAAACCTGAACTGGTTAATTAAATGCTAATGTTAGCTCTCTCGTTATAAAGTAATTAGTGCATTTGAGCTTGGTCCTGTCAAATTTGAATTGATGTCCAATTGTCATACACAATAAAGCAACACATGGTAAACCGTAGATAAACAAAGCATTGTTTTTATATGACAATGATGAAAAGGATGCAGAAGCAAAGGCGGGGAAACAAGGCAGCAAAGACAGCAAAAGATGGGCAATTATTAGCAGTTGTATGAGAGAGAAAGTGAGCGAAAGAGAAAATAAATTGCATTTTGTTTTGATGAGAGATCGCTGTTTGACAGTGGCAATAGAAACACTTCTGAGGCCTCTACAAAGCTGTGAGTCACCCTGATTGGCTTTGAGAGATGAGTTCTCTTACTGACTCATGCTGTGTGGTTACACATCGCATATAGGATTTCTTACTTTTTTTAATTCTACAATCAGCATACTTGTTCACACACAGAAACTGAGGTTTTATAAAATGATGTTCAGCATGAGAACCACAACATATAGAACGTATATTCATGTCCATTTTTGTGCGCGTTCTTTAAATACGAAATTGTACTTTGACACATGTACAATATTATTATGATAATACAGATTTATCGGCACATGGTGTAGATTAATGGTTACACTTAATACCTAGTTGTGGACAGTTCTCATAAACCGTTTCCAGTGCTTGCATAAACCATTGTCTACAATATATGAATAACCTACATTTTACGAGTTTTAACAGACTTAGCATCAGGCGTGGCAGGCACAGCGGACCCAAATGCACGACAACGGAGGCGATCTAGCTACTAAGGGTTTATTCACAATAGAGGGCAGTAATCACACCACACACATATTAACAACAATGACCGAACAAGAACAAAAGCAACACTAAAATAGAATGACACAAGACAGGCTATTGGACAGAGACAATGAGGAACAGGTGAAACCAATGAGACAATCAACGTGAGGCTGGCAACACAGACTGGAACATGACAGACCAAAACAGGACAAACAGACAGGGTGGATGGTAGGCACACCGTGACACTTAGTAAAAGATACCATTGCACTCTGCTTTTGGACAGCCTATACAATGGGAGGCTACTGTGAGGTTTGAGAACATGCTGTTCACTGCAGGACTACTTCTCCTATTTGCTTTCAATACCATTAATTCAGTGCGCCCCAATCCCCTTTTCAACATTATTTATCTATGTACGCATGCGTTATGCTATCTGCTAGAACAGCACAGCAGCACTTTCAGTGTCTCTGCTCTACCAGAAGCATGGGCGGGCTAGATGGGACATTTGGCGGTGCTTTGGGTTTGAATGGGCCTGGAGTAATTAATGTGCAAAGCACAGTGCTCCTCTGAGACGCAGGGACAAAACCACCTAGCTCTCACAGCACAATGGGCACAATACGCCACGTTGGCCACGGAGCTGAAAACACGGAAAACGTCTCTGATGTCCCCGGACAGCTTGCCTGTCATTTCAGAAGAGCTTCCCCGCAGGACATTTCGGTCTAGATTCTTGACCTGACAGCATTTAAGTCAGTTTTATTTTTTAGTACATTTCTTTAGAGGTTTGGATGAGTTTTATTTTTTTTTCTCATAGATGTATTGCTGCACATGCAACATGGTTTGAAACCGGGGCTTCCTCACAAGAGAAGTTCAGTACAGTATAGTAAACTCAACTAAATCAACCGTCGGGCATTGGTTGAGACACACACACACTGAACGCATACTGGGATAATAGGGGACGGTGCACTGCTCTTAATTACTTCTGTCCCCATGGCTAAAATGCTAACACAGACCTTTGCTTCACACTGAGCACTGGCTTATAAAAGCAACACTTAGCAACAGTGGTCTAGCTTTTTGCTGTGCAAATACCATGATCTATGACTACACTTCTGCATTATAAGCGCATTCCTCAAAATGTGTTGTTTTATATTGAAACTAAGAATAAGAACGAATATCTTTCTATAATATTATATATAATACAACATATAATACAACATTTTATAATTTTAAGCAACATTTCTTCAGTAATGTAAATAATTTCTTCAGTAAAACTCACATGGATTGGCAAAGCACATTGTTAGTTTGACCTACTAAATATAGGAGAATATTGGCCTAAAATGTGGGATTGTGGATATTGGTGAAAGTAGGTGTGTGCGCGTTTGTGTGTGTCTCTGTCTTTGTGTGTTGGAGGGGGGGGTAAACTTTAATCACTCAAATAGCATTGACACTATAGCCACACCCCCACATTTTATTGTGGTATAGGACAAATACAGCTACAGTGTGACCAAATACAGTATACGAGTAGCAATAGTGTAGTTGCTGTAAACACTTACCTTAGCTTAAGTATGTTTTTAAGGAGAACAGCATTTCCTAAGGGGTACTATGGCCTAGTGAGTCGTTGCTGTCCTAATTGGCAGAGAATACTGTGTCTTTGGAATTGGTACAGCACTTAAAACATGTTTTACTGGATGAAACACCGCATCCAGTTTATTTCCAGAAGTGTTTGCGAGTGTATGTGTGCACATACAGTATACGGTATATGCATGCACATACATAATGTATGTACTGTAGTGAGTGTAGTTCAGACAGCTATGTCCTTGTAGGTCTCTGTAGGACTTTGCGTTTATGATGTGTGAAGGTAAACAGGCAGCACACCTGAACCATTATTCATGCAGGGAGGGGATCCGTTGTGCAGCACGGAGCAGTAGCTCTAAGACAGAATATGATAGTCCCCCCCCCCAGTGGGCGATTACAGCTGCATAGCTCTTAAACATTATTGTTAGTATAGGAATATGTCTTCCCAACAGCATAGCAATATACTTTCTCATAGGAGTGTACTGGGTTGTACAGTGGTGGGAAATATACTGTATACTGTCAGACAGACAGACAGACAGAGCATCTCAGTTGCATGGCAGCCAATTAAAATAATAATAATAATAATAAAAATGAAATACCTTCATAAATACGACTAGCTGAGGGAATTTTGCAATGCAATTATTTTGCAATTAGTACGTGATTCAATTAAAATTCTTGAAATATTTGTTTGCCAAAAAAAAACATTTCCCTTTCTAGCCTAATGCTGAGGGCATGCTAGGAGCCAGCTCGGGCCTCTTCCCAAGCACACACAGAATGAACGCAGGTTCTTGCAATACCAGTGGGAAGGAAGTCATTAATTTAGTTAATCTAATGCTGTGAATTCAGCAGACAAAGATAAGTAATCCCCCCCACCGGCATTCTGCCCCTTCCCAGAGCAAGGCCAAGAGTCACTGAGACACTGAGAAAGCCAAGCCTTTCGCCACAGAGGATAACATGCAACCACTACTGCACTGTAACAGTCCCACTCCTGCTCGCTCATTCTTTCATCCTCCCGCTTTCTCTGACCTCCGACTGTTGCTGCTCCGCACGCCACTAAACTTCAGACAAGGTCCGGGACCATCCTCCCGAGTGTTGTGAACAAGGGTCAGCAGAAAGGATAAAAGGTGTGAAGTGGTTTACAGAACCACTCCGCTCGTTGGAATACAAAGTGAAATGAGACACGCTGCTGGCAAACTGGAATGAGCCGGTGTATTTAGGAATTATTGTGAAAAATACCTACAGTATATGTCAATGGCAGTTTTAGCCTAAATGTTTTCTGAGGCATTCTGCCTTCACACGTGACGAGAGGTGCAACGTTAGTGCATGCATAACAATTCTGTATCTCAAATCCTGTCAATCCTTTGTCCTTCTGAGGAAGATATTTATTCCTTTCACACTGAAGCAATGGGACTGACTGAGGAAATATTATCAGTGTTGTGTTTGGAAAAAAAATAAAAAGAAGCCTGTGTTTGCAGGCTAGTTCTGGAAAAGATTAAGAATTGTTGTTTGGCTATTGTGCTTATTCCAATGGTCCCACAGTGAAATGTTATTTCCTGTAAAGGGATGAATCCTATCGTGCATCTTCATAATAACTTCATGAATGAATTATGACCAAATATAACATGAATTACCTGAATTAACCTGAATCTATTCTGAAAGGTAACGAGAGAATGTTCAGAGATCAGTTAATAAACCAACAACAGGAGAGTAGGAGAGAAATAAATAATAAAATAATAATAAAAAATAAATAGCATCAAACTGACAACCACGTGCACACACACGCGGCAGTAATCATTAGTTAAGATGCCAGTCTGACAAACAGTCCTGCATCTACACTGTGTTCCCTGACTAGTCAATAAACACTGTGTCAGGGAATTTACACTCTCGTAATTAATCTAGAAGAAATAATCCAGTGATTCACTGTTGATACAGCAATAGCAAGACCATTATTCATTTCAAGCTGCCACTTTCAGGATGTCAAAATGAACAATAATAAGTCAAGATACACAACGTGGAGCTCTGGCTCGCTTTCAAATGTCAACAGCCATTTATCCCGCACATTGTGATCGGAAGGGTAATCGCATGAAATATATAATTTTCACCAGGGGCTGACAGGAATTGCTTTAAGCAGGAATTAATAACAATTCCAATGCTTGCACCTTTGTTCTCCTGACGTTCAGTAAATTAACTACCTGCCACATTTATTGTCAGTCATGGAGAGTCTCTCAGCATGTGGGGTACATACAATATATGCTGCAAGCAATGTCAAATCATTAGAATTGTGCTCTGTCATTTGAACTTTGTGTCATACAGATATAATAATGATAGAAGACAAACTTTGTTGTAAGACTGTACATGCATTTCCTGCATTGAACCACAGTACCCACCATTATCCAAACACTGTGTGAAGGTGGATTTTTTTTACTAATTAATCGCGATTAATCGTATTATCATTTTTTGTTTTTTGTTATTTTATAGACAGGACAATATAGAGAGAGAGGAAGCGAGTGGGAGAGAGATATCAGGGAATTATTGGGAAATGACCTCAGGCCAGATTTAAACCCAGGCCCATATGGTCACAGAGCTACCACTTGCACCACAACCTGAAAATAGTAGTTGTTTGCTGCTATATTAATGTTGAAAATATCATAGACACCTTTGAAACAATAAAGAGGACACTTCTAGCTTAATTTTAAAGAAAAAAGAGAAGAGATACACAATGCAAGCAGGTGTTACATGATGCAGGAATTTAGGGCAATGGTAGCTGTGACGTGGCGACGTGGGACGGAAGAGTCTGAAGCGGCAATAATTACATGTGGATGTGTGGATATAAAAGAAGCCGACTAGCGTAACGGGAGAGAGAGCAAAATTAGATAATTCCATTGATGTTTGTGGGATACGATTTTATGTGACTGGCAGCTTAATAAACGTTTTTTCCATAGAGGAAAAGTGATAAACGTATTGTAACAACCAGAGGTCCTCCTTACCATGGTTCAGATCAGAATTCTGGAAAGTAACACATTTGAACCACATTCAATGGCAACGGCCAGCACAGCACACTAGCAAGTATGGATGTGTGCGAATAGTTGATTAAACGGTTAAAGATTGTGTAAAGCAAATACAGAGATTAACTTGGAAATACTTTACATATGATAGAAACCCATTCCTTGAAACATGTGAGAACATTTAACTGTGTAGTATTGTAGAGTTAGACCGTTAAACTGTATTTCCTAATTTCTCTGTTCAGGATTTTTTGGGCCAGAAATTGGGGACAATAGTCGTAGTTGGACCCCAGATTTGCATACCCCTCCCCGTAACACCACAAGGATATAAAAGCAAAGAGCGCATTCGAATCAGCTCAGTATTTATCCTGCTCCAATGCAAGTTATTAGCCTAATAAATTGACTGTCTTTCAACAGCCTACAATTCCATAGCTAAATCACTTACTGTCCTTTAACAGCATACAGTCTGATAGCTATGCCTTCATTGAAGAAATAAGCACACAATGTGGTTGAGTCAATGTGCATTATTTGAAAGCTCCTGGTTTAGTAGCCTAGCCTACCTGCTAACACCCCGCTGCCAAATCCAGTTGGCATACTTGTGTTCAAATCAGCATCCAAATAATCCAACTGTCTTCATGTAGTCCAATCATCTTTCCAAAAGAAAATATAAACCACATATCCAAATGAAAAAATCCAATCCAACAAGTTGTAGGCAGCTAGATTTACTTGACAAGAACAGCAGCTGTAGGTATCATGCCAAAAAGTGATCTGCTAAAAGTGGTCTGTTCAAAACTGATTTCTGCCAACAAGAGAACACACATGCTATAACCATTCTAATCCTTTTTACCAGTATACATCTATTTAAAGTGAAAACACAACTCATAAAATGCACGTCTACATTTTTCAATCAATGTTCAGCTGAGGATACCTTTTTGGGACAAAGCCGCGATATGGAGTTTACTGTAGAACACGCAATGGGTGTGGTTACAGCGCCTTCTGCTGACACACTCCCAGCTCTTGAGAAAAGATAATGCTGGTTATATTTTCACACTTTTTAAATGTAATTTTATATACTTGGTGACTTTAATAATTCTAATTTGGCTGGGTGGTTAATATTACCTTTTAATGTGGTGTGACAAACTCAAAACACAAATGTATGTCTGCTTTACACAATCTTTAAACGTTGGGATCATTGCTAGTCGGCACCATAAATACTAGTCTGTTAAATGTATTATTTTATTGTATTATTTATTTTTTAAAGTAGTGGCTCAGTCAGTCTCTCCTGTCTCAGCCTGCACATGAAACACGCAAAATAATCTGTTGACGCTGCAAGTGTATTTGGTAGCGCTTTATTTTCCATGCGTTCTTGGATCCTAGTAGCGAGGGAGCTGGGACAACTCTAAAAGTGGCAAACTTTGATGTTGCCACTAGCTCTGCTCGCAGAACACGACTCGGAGTTGAAATTCGCAGCGCAGCGTCATGCATTATCTAAACAAATCTGGATTCACAACCTCTCTGCTTTTGATTTAACCTTACAGTACAACTGCATTTAAAATAGTAAAATAATTGGGCCGTCGGGTTCCTGACTGTTTGTTCACCTTTGTTGTTGTTGTTAGGCTAAATAGCATTTTGCTAGGCTAAACTAGCTACTGTAAGCTAATTAGCTAACGCACAGCACAGCCAATGCAGCATACAGATAGTCATACAGAATCAATATAAAGTGATGTCATAATGCTCTCGTCCCGCTGCCTGTGAATAACGGAGCTGTATTGGCACTCTCCCTCTGTTGTAGGCTACTGTAACTGTTCATCTTCCGAAGACGAAGCAGTCGGATGATTATTTTTTTTAAAGAGGAGAAAGCTAAAACGTGATCTCAAACCCACAAAATAGAGACAAAATAGCAGGTAGGGAGAGACCTGCAACCTGTAAACATGCTGACAATGTTAAGCCTGATTGTGATAAATTTTGACGGTTACCAAAAAGGTGTTATGGTATTTTAAAATGTTGTTTAACCGACGACAAAATTAGTCGCTAGGAACATCTCTACTAGCGAACACACAGAGACAGAACCGGTACCATCTGTAACCTCGCTATTTGCGTCAATAATACCTAATGTGTTTTGCTTTGTATGGCGGCCTATAGGCTAAATCTGGATTCGTCTACATAACACTGCCGTTTAGTCCAAAGTTTTTAGTCCTCATAAGGACACTTTAAATGTAAACTTTCCTTCTACAACTCCACTGTTGACCTTCTCCATCACGCTATTCCAGTCTCTCTGCTATTATGATTCGAGTCAGCAGCACGTTCATTCGCCACAACAGGAAGTCATTTAAAAGTAGATGGAAAAAGTGCTGTGTCAATTGAGTTATTATTTTTTTCACGGATTAAACATTTGAAATGAACAGCACATATTAAAACGCGTTAATGCTATATATATATACACATATATATATATATATATATATATATATATATATACACACATATATACTACACGCTGAAAAGCATATTGCAACCTCCAGTTTGATGGTCAGCAATAACGCTGCAGTTCCTTGCAGTACTCACAAATGGCCACTTGATGTCACTTTTGTCATATTTAAAATACGACCACGAACTGCAGATTACTTCCCGACCGTCTGCTGATAAAATAGAATACCAGTTGGATAATATATGTAGGCTGCACGTGGGTACAACATGCAGGAGAATACATGCAACCACTTAAACAGCATTTTTTACAATGGAGATGCAAGATGATTTACAGTGACTGAGAAGAAATATTTCACCAATGAAATTGTCCAGGATATTCCCATTTGACAGATATAAATCATAATGGAAACATTGTTTACTGTTATAAATCAGACTTTTAAAGGTCACCGTGTTGACTAAGTAGGCTAGCTACATTAGCAGCCATTAGCATGTAGGATCCTTCGTAGAGCACAGCCCAGTACGTTTGTGATCCCTTCGGCGTCCCATGAGCCTTGTCCCTGTTGACAAGACACGCACATGCACCAACGCACAAAAAAGAAAAACAGGGCCCTATTTCAGCAAGTGGGTTTAGTGAAAACTCTTGAGTATGTTAAGCCTAAAATGACCGAAACTCTGAGTTTTCTGTTTCATAAAGATAACTCAGGGAACGTTACTATGGTAACTGACTCTGTGAACCTAACCTGCTCGCTAGCAGGTTTTCTTTAACAAACCCTGAATTTCTCTCCTCCCTTCTACTGAGCCTGAAGCCGCTGTCAGACCCTTTCTTCCGAATTAATTTCCATTTACATCCGGAATCGATTTTGAGACCCCGATTAGATGTACAATAGCTGATTCCCATATCATAATCAAATGTTCATTTTTTGGTCACTTTTATTTTAACATTATCCACCCTTTTACATTTGTGTTAAACATCAGGTTAAAGCTGCTAAATGTATGGCCTGGAGCTGTGGTGTACGCAGTAGCTCTTTGACTACATGAGTTTCTTGGAGACTGTTGATCGAATCCAACAGGTGGGAATTTTGGGTAAAATATCTTATTCCCACTAATTTCTTGTCTATACCTGTAACTTCTGTTCAATAAAGAAGAAAAAGTACATTGAAAAAAGCTACTGAATGTTTAATAACTTTTTCTGGAAAAATAAAAAAGTGATGTCAGTGATGTCGCCAGGAACATATCCTGTCTGTTCCCATTATCCAACACCTACAAAATAAGACACAAAAGTCTAGTGGCTTAACTATGCTCCCAATACATGTAGCATGTAGAGAACACAAACTGATAGCTAACGTTTAAACCATACCATTAAAAGAAGCAGTATTTTTGAAATGGTGCCTTGTCAATAACATAATTCTTGTACAAACAGTAAGATACTATTGTACCATGATACATATATGAACTAAGGACAATATTAAAGTGGAAATACAAAAATATACAACTTACTTTATACTCAAATCACGGTAAAGAAATGGCACTCTGGTAAAGCGGGCTGGGCTTAGTGCAGTCACTACTTTTTAGACTTGCTTTTCATAAGAAACTTTCCACAGGCTGAACACAGCATAAACATGTTCTGCTATTAAGCATGTTAAGCTTTATTTTTTTCTTGGCAGTCACCATATTGCAGCGTAGTATCTGAGCTCCATTGATAATGGCTTTGTATAGTTGTCATGCACGCGCTTAACTTAGAGTAAACATACTCCGAGTTGACTAAACTAACTCATATCAGCTGTTCTAAAACTGAAAACTCTGAGTTTTCCATCTCAGAGTTGGCCAACTCAGAGTTCAGGGTTAGTTTCAGAGATGGTTAAACCCGCTTGCTGAAATGGGGCCCAGAGCTACAAACTGTTGTTTTCAAACATGCAAACACCCACACCCACACACAAACAGTCCAAGAGACACCAAATCTACAAAACACGTAGGCCTACAACAACACAGAGATAACGCCAGTAGTCACTCAGGGTGACAACACTCACCAATCTAAATTGTAATCTGCTATTTAAAATAAATAATACTTTCTATAACCAGGACCTATAGCACTGCTGAGGAGGAATCGCACACACGGTCAATGGCAGTGACAGCACATCCAAAATGTTTGTGTGCATGTGTCATCTGCTAATTATACTCCATGTAACTATTATGTCACCCTGCGTATCTTTGTGGAGCATGCACGTGTGCCTTGCGTGTAGTGGACTACCATGGCGTGAGAACATTCAGGGATGTGATCGTCATGACAACAGAGAGGTTAGTGACCATTTCTCGAGAGTTACACATGTCCAGAGTTTGGAGTTGAACTGCCTTCTAACCCTAATGGTAGCAGATCTCACGTTATTGCAGTTTGCAGAATCAAATGGTTGTGCTCATGGTGAAACACTGTATAGGCCTATATTGTTTTGAAACAATATTTAGAGAAATTAGAGATGCAAGCGATTAATTTAGCTTGACAAATGGAAGTTCACCTAGGATGACAACTGATTTTCGCCCTCAAACATTTTCATTAGGCCTATTGTTAGAATAGGTCTCCTTTAGTGTATTTAAGGCTATAACTTTATGGTTTGTGAGTCTTACCCAGAGCTGTTATTTATATATGCGCAACAGTGTAGCCTTGCAGTTCGCTCACTGCTTCATAATATTTTAGCATTTTATCAGTTTGCGACAACCCATTATCCTCTTATCATTATTGTCTTGCTATTAGTGTGGTTGTTGTTTTAATGTTTCAGAAGCTCAGTAATAATGACCCATGTTAAATAGATTGCAGTGTTTATGGTAAAAATACGTAAAAAAGTTTAATATCACCGATGAGATGCAGTCAATCTCTCTTCCGCTATGCAATATGCCCCTTATATAAATACATTACATATGTATGAAAAAGCAAAAGCGACATAGGAAACTGTAAGCACATGATTTACCTCAAGCCAGAATATCGCAGGACATGACATGAGTTCAGAGCATGTTTAACTGACCTTAAACTATTTATTTCTTCCATTTAGCTTCGTAAAGCTACACGGTAAACCTTATAAGTGCTACTGCATGATATACAATAGTCTCAATATACCTTGCTCTATATGAATGGAGCCTCTAACCCTGGGAGTCATAATACCATGTGACATTTACTACGCATTGACTCACATTTTCCATCATATTGTACGAAAAGAAAAAAAAAGAAAAACACCATACAACAAAAATAGCCATGTTGTGACAAGTCCTGTGTTGACAGACTGTATATGGTTTCCCAGAAGGAGATACCCTGTGGACTGGAAAAGTCCTGGTGAAAAACACAGATTTTAATCCACTAAAACTGTAGTGTCAGCAGGCCTGTGTAATTTCAAAGCAGACATTGATAATTCGACAACTTCAGAATCTGGGGATGAGAACTTCTGCCAGATTTACCAGCTGGACAAAGAACAACAGGATTGTCAACATTTGAGGCATAATGTTGGTGTGGGGAAAATGGCAAGATAACAGTTTTACTAAACACTAGGTTTATACGAGTGCAAACCACAATGTCTGAGTGGCTAAATGCCATATGCAATACAGTACTGTTAATGGACTGTAGGCGGGCGCCAAACTGAGTAAATGATGATTGGAAGTCATTTGGAAAGATTGGCAAATTATCTCTTAGTAGTAGAAGAGGTATGTAGGCCTCAGTAGACCTACATACAAATAAAATAAAAGTGAAAATATGTCTCAGAAGCTACTTCAGGTACTCTAGTGAGTGTGACAGTACCTTTTGAAGCATATTAAAGAAAATATTATAGCAACATCCTGATTGGTTGCTACATTATTTTCTTTGTCACATGTCAGCCAATTGGGAGAGTCTTGTCCATATAAAACTATTGCCTCTTTTCTTCCAGCTGCCATAATTGACATTATGTATTTCTCATATAGTTCTATTCATAATCTTGAAGTGGTATGTCTCTTCTATAATATCTCTGTGATGATGACGGGCTTGAGCATGCAAGATGAACACCCACTAGAGTAATGGTTCTCAAAGTTAAGGGTCAATAATTTTATCCTTTTAGATTTTAAAAA
>JAODUE010027494.1:0-22223 GCA_027564755.1 Amblyopsis hoosieri
TCTCTCTCTCTCTCTCTCTCTCTCTCTATATATATATATATATATATATATATATATATATATCTCACACACACACACACAATGTGAGACAGAAAATCTTATGGGTACCCACACCATGCATTCTTACTGCATATTATCACTTTGACATCCCATGTTAGGGTTGGAATATATACTCCTATTATTAGCCTTCTCCCAACAATAGTCTCAAAATAGGCCTGTAATGATTCATGATTCCAGCACACACAATAAGGCATGACTATGGCTACCCTGTCCCCACCAACACGTACACGCACACACACACGCACACACACCAGATAAAAGTTTACAGTACTTATGTTAAAGATACTGTGATTATTTCTAGCCGTCTAATAGCACACCCTGCTTATTTCCATTACGTCTGTCCTCAACCTGTGAGTCGTTCGCGCTCCATCTCCTTCTTACTGTCTCCTCTCTGCGGGTGAAACTGCTTCTATCCTTCGTGGCCCTTCGCCCTTCCTCTCGTTTGTTTTAGGCTACCAATGCAAACAATGTAGTAATAGTATATACATTTAGATAGGCCTGTAGACGATCGCTACATTATTTATCAGTGGTCAATTATAAGAGTAGAAAAAGTGTATTCGTCATTTTCGGAACAAAGTTGGAACCAACACACAATATTTAATTCTATGCCAGTTGTGCGCTGTCTCTCCGTCTTCCGTACACGCACGCTGACACACAATACGCATACCCACTCACACACACACACACACACACACACACACACACACACACACACACACAAGACGTATACGCACTCGCACACACACACGCACACACTCCAAAGCCGTCCGCAACGGCAAAACCACCAGTCTTTCTCACGCACTCCCCCTCCTATGACTCCCTCACGCAACAACGCAATCTACGAATATGTCCAGGCTAACTCCAACATAACCATGAAATCACCGAACTCACCATTGGTCGAGGAGAAATTCCCCATCAAAACCCCTGTTAGAATCAGAAGAATGCGTCTCAACCTCCTCATTTTTGTCAAATTCATATTTCTTCTCTTTGGCGTTTCCAAATCCATAGTTGATGTTAAATCCCTGCGGGCGAATCTTCCTTGCTGTGTGCTTGTCGGGGAAAACGGCGTCCTTTTTCGTTTTTAAAACGTTCGTCTGAACGTTCAAACGTAATCAATCACAAACCGTAATCAATCACACACATATCCATGGTCTTTTTTGGGGAAAATAACCAGTGACGAATTCGTCTAAAATCGGGCAACACGTCTCTTGTATGAGCTGTCATAGCACATGCATACAGGAGAAGATAAGAGTGGAAAAGGAGAGGTTTGTTCAATGAGGGATGAGAAAGAGAGAGGTGCCGGCGATGTAGGTAGGTCCGCGCAGCAAGGCGAGCAAGCGACGACTGGCAGGGAGAGAGGGTGGGAGAAAGAAACACACGCAGTCTGTTTGTGTGTGCGTGTGTGTGCGTGCGAGAGAGAGAGAGATAGATAGATGGATAAAAGTGGGCACATTTACATATGAAGGAGTAACTTCTGAGAAGGCAAAGTCAAAAGGGTGAGAAAATCGTGGAAGGCAGTGAAGGTAAGGCAGGAAATGCCATTACATTTGAATTCACCTCGCGCTTGCGGGAGCGCGCACGGACACGCACACACACACACACACACACGCACAGGCACGCTTAAATTACTCTAACTTGCTTCTGTATTCGTGCAGCAAAAACTGCAAAAACCACAGCCACACAAACGTGCATGCATTTAAACACACATCTGCGGCCACTTACTTGCAATTATAATGACCGCATGTGTGCACGCTGCGTGTGTATAAAGGCACAGATAGTGTGCGAGGCCAGATATTGATCCCAGATCCCCAGCGACAGGTACAGGGGCTCAGACAAACGAGATTACAAACACTACATAGTGACTTACACATAAGCCACTAAAACGTTTGACACAAAGGCCACCAGCTGCCTTGGTTGGTAGGATACTTACTACTACTATTTCAGAGTACAAATTATTTTGATCATTGTGAGACCCCCCCCCCACACACACACACACACACACACACACACACACACACACACACACACACACACACACACCACCCCCCAGATTCAAATAAAAAATTGTTGACATTGAATTTGTGCCCCATATTCAATATTTGTATTTTTGCTTTATTTTTATAGGTTTCACAGTGGATGTGTTATTATTTATAAAACATTTTTATAGTCTTAGCTGTCCCATCAAGCATGTCAGGGCTTTGCCATTTGTCTGTCTATGATGTAGTCCTGTTGGGCGTGCGTTCAAGTGTGCGTTTTGCGTGCTTATGTGAGTGGCTGTGTGTGGGTTGAGCCATTTCACAGTATCACTCTGAATCATCCATCAAGCTGGTAGCCTCTCGGTGCATCAGGTTAGCTTACTCATTTTATATTTGGATAAAACACTTTGTACATCTACTGAAGGGAGTCTGTGTAACAGCATACACTCTGAAGCTGTGTCAGTCGAAATACAGCCGAACCACTTGGGTCATACAGGTTGTTACATTTCCACCTTCAGACAGACAGACCATACAAAATAGGTTTATATTCCCAGATAACATTTAATTACAGCTATTTAGCCAGATATAGTGTCAGTAGCAGTTTATTAATTGGAGAGGGCCTTCATTCAGGTAAATGGACCATGGACAGCGCCTTTCCACACCAACGTGTAATAAGGCTGCCATCTACTGGTCATCAGTAGAATAACAACAGGAGGCAGTATCAGACTGAATAGAAAAGTATGAAATATATATTATATTCCTTTGGTTTGTGTCCCATAAGACTTTATGAAAAGAGTGAGATGCATGAGACCTGCTCCAAAACTGGTATTGAAATGTTAGCAGTGCAACAGGAGGAGAACGCAAAGCTCTCAGGTGAGCAGCAGACAGCTGGGGTCAGCACAGCACTGAATCTTCACCTTAATTGCAGTGTCAGCACTTCGAGAAAATACGTTTACATAGTAATCCTGTTAGTGATTACTAAAAAGCTCACAGTCGGACGTTCTAATCTCATATCAACATTCATTTCAAACTTTCACAAAGAGGGCATGCCATTATTTATACATATTACATCATACAGCTTATTATTTGTTTCAATTATTGACACTACGAAAGACTGTTAAGCTGCCTCTGTAACAGAAAAGCAAAGTAAACTTGTCCAGGAGCTGAATTACTAATGCTGCAGCACAGGCGTGTGTGGCTGCCTTCTGCACATGATCTCGGAACACAGCTGAAACTCCCGCGGCTCTTTGCAGATAACCGACACGGCAAAGACTACACGACAGACCGACAGACAGACAGACAGGCTGGCTGACTGACTGGCTGGCTGGCAGAGTAAACAACACGAGCAGAAACCCTTGTATAGGTACAAGCGTGAGGTGTGGATCGTGGGAATGTTCATAGATAACAGGACACAGAAGGCTTGAAGGAGATATTTGGGGAGAGGAGGAGGAGGAGACTAGAAGACGAGCAGAGGGAGCACTGGAAAGGCGTCTCGGGAGGGCTGTCTCAGACAACACCTGTGTTTCTGATTAAAACCTAAGCCCTTGGAGTCTTCTGCAACACCCTGGCACGCCCCGCTCTCCACATTTAAAACTAGGCATTATAAAGTCCATGGTGACTTATCAACCTTGCCTGCTGATTTTTAATCAAAGCCACACTCTCCAATTTGCTAAAGCCCTACCACTAGAATAAAGTTAAGGGCCTATTCACGCAATAGCTGCATAGCACTCCCGGAGGAAGAGTTCATGTGGGGAGTGCGGGGAAGGTCGGAGTGTAAATGTAAGTCTTTAGATGAAATAAAAGGAAGATAAGGTATAAAAAATATAAATAATTGAAAGCAGAATAGCAGGTAAAGAGATGGATTGCAGTGTAACAACAAAGGTCTGTGTGTATCGCTGGCAGAGTTGAATAGGGCAGGAAGATGACAGAACAGCCGACAGACGACCCCGATGAAGCTCAGGATGAGAATGGTGAAGGTCAGGACAGGAGGTGGATGAGGTTGGGGATGGGGACAGATACAAGGAGCCACGCAGAGCAGATGCGAGAGAGGGATGGAGCAAGAGCTAGAGGGAGGGAGGGAGAGAGAGAAAGACAAAGAGAGACAGAGAGAGCGATAGAGAGGGGCAGAGAATAGGAGTAACATTAGCGATGGTAATCTACAGTAGTCTCTCCAAAATACCGGGAAGCCAAGAGCCAATATTCTCCTGATGATGTCATTAGCGGGATAATCGTGGAGCTGCTCCATTGATAAAGAAGAGTGACCTCCCAGACACGCAACACAGGCTGTGTTGCCTATTCTGGCTCTAACCCTGTTAGCGAGAAGAAGGAAAAGCACGGCAGGCACACTATGATCAGGGATGGGAGGGAAATATGGAGAGGAGAAAAGGAGCCCAGTGATAAAACTTGGGAGACAGATAAGGATGATTGGGGGGGACATGATGGAAGGAGGGAGGAGGGGAATGGCCGAGGTGTGGATAGTGATCATGGTGATTGGCTCCATTTGTCAGGACCCGGGTCAGGGGTTCCAATCAGGGACAGTGGAGATGGAGACTCATGGACAGGAGTAGGTATGGGGGTTGAAGTGGGGGTGGGTGGGTGGCTGAGGGGGAGGAAAGGGGGGGGGGGGTAGAGAAAGCACTCACTCCTAATGAGAGCGGAGAGGAGTGAAAGAGGATCACTCCACAGCACCCTGGAGACGAGGACACAGGAGGAGAGAGGGGAGGAGATGCTGGGGAGGGGTTGAGGGGAGAGATGTGTATGACAGTACACACACACCACGGTATTGACTGAAGGCTTTCCCTGTTAATTGCATATTCCCTGTGATTGCACTGTGAATCACTGGGCTGAATGAGAATCACACTCGCTCTCTGATTCCTCTCAGGCAGAAACAGCCAGGTGGGTGAGGGGTGGGGGGGTGGGGGGGGGGCGTCAAGGAGAGAGGCAAAGGCAGCTACATGCAGAGAGTGGGCGAGGAAATGAGGGTGGCATAACTTACGAAGAAAGAAAAACACGGGAAGTACGCACCAGACTTAAACGAACGACCTACCGGTTAGCATGCTAGTGGCTAGCAGAACAAGACGCCACCTGCTGGTATCGGACAATTTAGTGCTCAAATCCACATGACATAAAATGTCCATCCACCATATTGTGTTCTTTAAACCTTTTGAGCCACAAACCTGAAAAAAGAATGCACGTGGTGACAAAAACTATTTGTTAACACTTTATTTGAAGTTGTGTTCATTAAGACTGACATCACACTGTCATAACCATGACACGACACCTGTCATGAACATTAATGCATGTTCATGACTGTTGTCATTGCGTGTCATTTAATAAATAATGTCATGTTTAATGTCAAGTTGACATTGTTTGGGATCTGTCTTTGTCATGACAACTTGACATTAACCAAGATGACATAACCTGTAATTGTCTTTGTTATGACAACTTGTCATTACCCAAGACAAGCTGTAGCGTTGTTGAGCAAGACGGTGAATCCATATATGATTTTGGGGTGTTCTTTCTGGTTCCACCTACTTCTGACGGGCGATGAATAAAATGTCACTACTTAAAACACCATATCTGATTCAAGCTTGTAAGCTATTAAAAGACACAAGTACTAGCAGTGAGCAGTCACTGACACTAAATATGATACAAATTATATTACATGGTAATCAGTTCAGATTGGCACAAAGTTATTATAATCTACAGTAGATTTAAGTTATAATAAATCAAGCAAATATCTTCTGCTGACACTTTATGTCTTCTCTGCTAGTAAAACCAATTTAATGCTCAAAGGAGCAATTCACTGCTCTAAGGAAGTAGGTTTCCCTTCCCTCACTATTTCATTTGTACTCAGGGCATGTACTATATTGCCTGGAATTTAAACCAAGACCTTAAACCCAGCATTTGATGGGCGATTTATGATTTCCATAGAATACAAACACAAATCCTGCAAGTCTGCTGGTAAAACCTTCCCACACGAGACGCAACCACGACGGCACCCGATCCCCAATAGCCCCCCACCCACACACACACGCTCCATTCGGCTCCCGCACGCTTGTTAGCATTCCACAGCACATTTTCAACTGTCAAATAGTGAGGCGCTCTGCCTTGTGTGCTCACAGCAAAACTCTGTTCTGCACATGCTCAGTTTGCCTGGGCTTGCTACCAGTACGGATACAGCATCTGCAAATATGGCTACATTAGACTTCGAAGACACACATATACTGTAGACAGTATATTCGGAGACACTTAGTGGTGGCCAATATGGCCAAAACCTTCTATGATATGCGATTGGATTCCACAGTAACAGTAGATATCATATTAGTATGTTTTTGTTTTTTTAACCAATGAATAAACGGTTTATATAAAATATCCATATAGTTATGACCTTATTTTTCCAACGTAGTGAAATTTGAAATTGGCATGTATAGTTTTGCGCCAACTCACTCGCTACGAGACCAAATAATGCACACATATTTAAAATGCGAAGCATACCAGGGCTTTAATAAAACAGTTTTGCCGTTATTATCAAAGTGCTGAAAAGGATCATATATCATAAGAACAATACAAATCAGGTCACATTTTTCCATCTTTTGGAGCTACTTTAGGGAAATGGAAGTTCACACAAAGTTTAAAATGTTTGACATAGCACTGCAAGTATCTGAAACTCAATCAAACAGTATGTGACCCAGTAGTAATAGCCATTTGGACGTATTTGACCCTTATTAAAACAGTATCTGACCGCGGTGCAGGTATCTGTGAACCTTTGTCTCTCAGCTATCTCAGTCAATCAACCTTATATCCTCTCATCAAACACTCGTGTGCACAGTGCACATGCAGACGCAAATACTCTCATCACACACAAATGAAGCCTGCATTCATACAGATCCATGGACATACACACACACACACACACACACGACTGCACACATACACTCAGGATCAAATGTGAAAGCGCACACTAACGTACCTGCTTGTTGCATACTTTATTTACGCGCGCACACCTATGCACACACACACACACACACACCACACACTCTAGTTTGAGATCAATTTCAATTCTCTAGTTAGAGCAGACCAGCAGACAGCCTTTCATCTGTTCAGCCCCTCTCCCTCTCCCTGCACAGTGCCCTTATACTTATCGATCTCATCGTCGCTCCCTCCCTCGCTGTATGCCTCCCTTCCCCCTCTCTCTCCCTCACCCTTCCTCCCCCGTTAACCTCCGTTTCTCCTCTCCTGCCTCATCCTAAAAATGGAGGCCCCTCTCTCCTTCCCCTTTTCTCTCTCTCCCTCTCTCTCACTCTCTCTCTCTCTCTCTCTGTTAATTTTCAATCCATAGAGGGCTACGGACCCTCTGTCAGTTCCTATCAAACGCAGCACATCCCTAGTGTGTGTCTGGCCCCAATGTCTCTCTGAGTGACTTTATCTGGATGTGACTGGATACTGAGTTCATCTTGTGATCAATGTAACCTCGCAGAACAGGATGATACAATCTAAATAAAGTAAAGGGCCTCACCATTTGACTCAAGTCATGGTCCCCATGGTCATACACGATTCAACCACACACACACATCCCAAACACGAGGTGCAGTGTGTGGAACCCGAGTTATACAGCGGGTCCCTGCACCACTAGTCTCGCAGAGCCAGCCTTTACTCATGTTAAGTATGATACAGCGCTGGCTAACTGCATCAAGATCCACCTACTTGGCATTTGGTTTACATGCACGGCGATTGCATAACTCAATTACCAAATTGGATGTTAAAACTTATACTGAGGATTTTGTTGGGAAACGTAAAGACCAGTCCGGCTGTTTGCATGCCTGTTAAATAAGTAGTCTATTGTTACTCCTTAAAATAAATACAAATCCTGAAATGAGTAAATAAAACGCTGCGTTAGCGTCGTAGCTACTTGTGAGTGACAATGCCCTACTTCCTGATAGTGCTCACATGCTTAGGGGTCTACTGCATGTATCAGTCGGAAGAGGCCATGTACTGTATGAACTATAAATAATATATACAAAGTCCCTGCTTAAAATATCAATGTAGTCATATAATGACCAATAGTTTAACTTCCTATTGGACAAAGGAATTATCTCAAATTGATATCCCATGAATTGAGTGTATGTAGTTAGTGAGATCAATTTCAATTCTCTAGTGAGTAAATGATCAATAATATTACAGAACTTTACATCGCAGAACATGCCTTTGTCTCATTCTCTCTCTGCTACTGTGCTACATATATCAGGTATTAAGAAAGTAAGACCAGAATACAGTGTGGGTGGCAGAGAATGGCACACTGAAAGAGCTAGAGATAGTCCCTTAATGAACACAGACTTCATAAATGAACTTCATATGAAAGCGACTATAGGCGCCTGGGTGTGAAATGAAATGATGAAATGTTAACGGTAAAGACACATCAGTGCTGCTTGTTTGAAGTTGCCTATGAAATGAATCAGCATGAACGCCCAGGGTTTCTCTCTGACAGATTAAAAAAATATAATAATAATAAAAAAATAACTGCAGCCAAAAGGGGCGGTGTGTAATCTCTGGCCCCTGGAAAAGGGACAGAGCTATAGGCTCCTGCAGGTCACATACATGAGGACTACATGGGCATGTATGTGTACAGTATGTGGCACTAGTGCTTCTTTCAGTCTTGTGGTTTTAATCTGAATCCACAAAAAAATGCTGTACAACTCCACTTGAAGTTTTAAAGTCTGAGTCTGTGTGTGTTTGTTGGCTAAACAAACAGTATGCACCCAAAGAAAAATGTGAAAATTGTGGTTTGTTTGATTAGAATTGGATGTTAAACACTAAAAACCTCTAAGATCAGTAAAATGTAAAGCTTATACTATCAACACCGTGGCCAATATACCCCACACAAACACCAAGCCTCAGAGACGCTTTGCAAAAAATATTCCCAAACATTATGCGCAAACATTAATTACTGAAATGACTAAAATGTGATTAAACTGACAGGTGGTTAGACCAAACTCAAAATACCCAAACCAAAATGAACAACATAAACTCCTGAGTAACTAAAGGCCACTGTAGATAAACAAAGAAAGTAAACCACAGTCGGTCTGGGAATGACAAGAATCTAAAACAACACCACCGTGCCAATGCATTTATTTCTTGACAATAGACTGCAGTATGAACTCAGGATTATAAAAAGCAGATATTAACCGCTGTGCACATAAAGTTGGAGCAGTCTATTAAATAGTCCCCTCACATTTGAGAATAAAAATACCATTGGTGAGAAATCTGCTATATTTAGCACCAGCTTCAAACACTTCCAATTACTGGGTTCTCATAATAACACACGTTATGTGCACTAGGCCCATAGCCAAACAATTCAGCTTAATTGCTATTTGGGAAGCAATGCATGTAAATTTCCTTAATATGAAACCAAACAGGGATGTCTGTATACATCTTACACTGCAAAAACCACATCTAACTAAGTGTGATGATCTTGTTTTTAGATTTAAAATCTAGTTGGACTTTCTAATATAAATGGGTTAGTATTTCTTTATTCCTGTCCAAGGTCTGGTTTTAGTTATTTCTCTCCATCTTGCTTTTCGTCACAGATGTATCATGGCATAAATGCTGAACATTGGGTGCCGTAAATAATATATTTACCCAATGCTGTTTTCTTTCACCCTGTGCTTTAACTGACCTTCTCTATCTGTTTAGCTGATCTAATTTACAGTATGTGCCCTCAATTTGAATACTGACTGTATTCCTGTACCTACTGTATGCATGCTCTGTTTTTAACTTGTCTTTCTCAGAGTGTAGGCAATGTGTGTTCTTCCCTTGATCCATCTAATAAAATACTCCATTTAAAAGCCTATCAGAACTCATATTATACTAGACCATGCAGTGTGCATTGCATCTATCGATACAATATAATCGGGCCCAAATTCAACACTTAACCTGAATGTCCACAGAGATTCAATCTTTCCAATGTCAGTCATATTTAGCTGACAGTAAGAAATTGCTTCAAAATAACAAAATAACCAGTCCGCTAAGAGATGATGGCATGAAGTATATACTGTATTAGCTGACTTATTATATAGCCTACAGTAGAACAAGATGAAGAAGAAGACGAAGCAGGTTACACCACAGCTATGGCCTTAAGGGCTGGTCCATATTTGACGCAAGCTACGCGGACGCCATCGCAAACCAAAGTGCTACGCGGCGTTTTTTCAGCGTAGCTCGATGCGTTCCCGTCTGGGTAGACTATGAACCAGCCCCTATAATGTACATTGCAAACACTGCAATATATTAAGGTTACTAATTTACTAATACTGGTTTCCCTTAATTATTTACATTTTGTTAGCATAAAGTGTGTAAACATGAACCTACCTTGGAGTCAGATAGGACAGGAACACGGCTACAGTAAGTGTGCTTTGTTTGGTTTCTAGCATTCTCTCTTATTCTCTTATTACATGATCACATCCTACAGCCACTGCACACCTACTGTTGCACACATTGTCCACACAGAACTCATACTCAATATCTTCAGGCTATGACTCTTAAACCCCTAGCAGCATCCTTATTTTAAGTACCTGCCAAATTCCAGATGGTACCCTTTGGATCTCCAATATTGTTGCTGCATTATAGAGCGTGCTATTATTGGCACTAGCCTCACTGTGTCCCACACCTATTACCCCCACCCCCCTGCCATCCTCTTAATGGAAACCCATTTCCTCTGGATTATACAAATACAGTGGTGAATACTGCACTGCATATAGGTACACAGACACAATAGCAGGGATTCCTATGGAAATATGTCTAGGTGTTGCTGCCTGGCATCACCATCATATACAGTAGCTTAGCATGTACAACTCAAACACACTGGTGTAAACACATAGAAAGGTGGGGTAAGTAATTCTCAAGAACGCTTGCTAAAATCGAGCTCAAATCAAAACAAACTCCCTTAGAAGCTCCTCACACATTGAAATGCACTGCGAAGCCATTGTTGTTGTGAGTGGTGTTTGCCACTTTGTTCTTGTTGCTATTTACGGAGTCAGGGCTGTGTAGACATAGCAGATTATTTATATAGCACGCAGAGAGAGCGGTACATTAGCATAATGCGAGGATATATTTGGTGAATTTGATTTCAATTTGAAGTTAATTATCTTACAATTAGCTTGCAGTAGCTGACTATACTTTAAGGTGTGTACTGTATATGCACCATTCAATTGAAAGAGGGCTCAGGAAACCAGAAGTCAAAATGAGACTATGCTTTCTGATAATACTGTTTAACCTTAAACCAATATAACACCCTGCAAAACTGGCAAAACAATGCATCACCAAGGGCCGGATCATGAGGCCCATGGGTATAGGTACATGTATTTTGAAGCCCCCCCTCCCCATGTCCAGTATTGGATTCTTTCAGTACAGTTGGGGGCCTAGTGGTTCACTCACGCTATAAGCGCCATGGGGCCCAGTGGTCAGCGTGTGCTGGCATTCAACTTCCTTCAGATGTACTGGGCCGCGCACCGCATACGGCCAGAGGCTTGAAGGCCCTGGGACACTGGCCCCACTGTCCCGGTCCACAATCCAGCCTTTGTATCACCGCCAGACAGAGTTTGACAAATGCATACGCATAGAAACTTCTTGTTCAATTATTACTCCAATACACGTGAAGGTTGTCAGTCGAATTATTTCTTGAGTTACTGAGTACAGGTGAACTTTCTTTCAAAAATACTTAAGTATTCAAAATTACATTTTCTGTTTAATGGCAAAATATTGTTGAATTGTTGCCACAAATAAATAAATGGTGTACATTTGTTTGGTACACTTGCTTTCTACCCTACAGGTCACTCAATGCACTGTACAAGATTGCCTCACGTTCAACCATTCATAAACAGATGGCCATGCAATGAGCCATCAAACCACTAAGCAGTATCTTGCTCAAAGACGGCAGAGTTCAAACTATAGCAACTTCTGATCTCCTGACACGCTCTACACCTACTGTGCACTGCTGACTTTATACCAAGAACCTAATAGCTCTGAAACAACCTACGGAATGCACCGATTTACGTGTAGAACATGTAGAATAAAAAGCTTGTAGAATATGATACAAAACCTATACAAATGCCTATAGAAACATAATTGAATCAACAAAAGGAGCCAATGTCATTTTATACATATACATTGTTTCTCATGTTGGACGGCTCACTTTTGTATATTTTTAAACAAACATTTAAAATGATATGCACCTCTCTTAATTTCAAAAATCTCAAACACTGACTTCAGATATGGCAATATGCTCTGGTTAGGAATCTATTTATTTGCTATACCATTACCTTACCTGGCCCGCCAGATGTATGGTCTGTTAGACACATCCATCTGGGGAGCTTTAAAAAAACCTTTGGACGTGTTTGGACAAACCTATGAACGAACGGAGCCTGTTGTTAAATCCATTCTTGTAGATGTAAAAACATATTTTCCATCGTTTCTTTTCTCTTCTAATAAATGCTAATAAAACTGATGCTTCAGTATATTGCATCATCTACATTAAACTCTGTAGGACCCGCAATTCATTTTTGAGTTGTTTTCTAGTAGCCGTCATCACACTGACCTTAAACCATGCCTGTAGCTAACAGTACCACACTGATTGGCAACACATAGGTTTACCGTCCTGAAACACAACAATTTCCAAGCTCTCCAGAATTTCTGTTTAATTTCAAAAGTTCAAATTGAAATACCGCAAGCACTTTGAATATGGCGGACAGTGCAGCAGCATTTTACCGTGGTTGGTAGGTCTCCTGTGATTAACACAGCATATCGCATTTTAGTAAAGCATAGGAAATAAATCTGCTGAGTTCAAAGATATGCTTCAAATAAATAAGTAACGAAGCCTTCATAGAAATGTTGTGGAGTCAAAAGTACAGAACTTTACTGTTACTGTCCATCCATGCCTCTAGACCGCAGCATCTTTATATTGATTTGTGGTGTGAAGTGGTGACTCCTAAATAAATGTTTTTCTGTGTTTTTGTGTGGTTACAAGATAAAATCAATGTACAGTCTTTGATTTCAGCCTTTCATTTTTGCTTCATACGCTTCTCGTTTCCTCTTGTCACCTCCAGCCATGTACTAAAACCAAAATGGCACAGGGTGGCCCATCCTTTCTGCTGTCCCTCACAGGGAAACTGCCAGTGCATGGAGTCAAGGTCAGCACATCTAAAGTTAGCGGATGGATCAAAACATCCCTTTTAGTTCCACGGAGGAAGAGAACAACTCTCCTGATCGACGAGAGGAAGGTGTGTGGGAGGGGGGAAGAGCAGTGAGAGGAGGGGGGTAAGGGATGGGATGGGGGTGTCAGAAATCTGTGTCGAAACAGTGGGTGAAAAAAGCACATAGAGAGAGAGTATAAAGTAAAGAGAAGAGACTGCAAGGTGGGCTGGTAAATTGACTTTGAGGAGGTTAAACATATGCCCAGAAGAGACTGATTATGATAAGGAGTGGAGAGGGGAGACACAGATTTAATTAAGAGGCATGAGAGAGGGGAGGCACATTGCTTTTTTACCTGTGTTGTTAGACAAGCTAATTAGGTTAGCAGCTAATTAGCTTGTTTTGATTCACCATGTCACCTTGACCTTACGGTTGGGCCTATCGGCTAGAACAAGTAGGCACAGTCTGGCAGCGAGACACACACACACACACACACACACACACACACACACACACACACACACAAAGAAAAACAACGCACACATGCACATCACATTGGGATTGCTGTATAAGTAAGTAGCAGACAGTTGTATTGGATTTGTGTAAGGAGGTCAGGCCTAATGACATTAATCAAGTTTTTACCACAGCTTTAAAAGCTCCCTCCCTTTCAGCGTCCCTCTTTATGCCCTTATCATTTTGTTTCTCTCATCTGGTTCTCAAAACAGACAAATGCAGAGTTTCACAATACTTAGTACTTAGTAATAGTAGGGCTATGCAATCATATGTCATTATTGAAATTAGAACCAGATTGTGCATGACAGGGATGTCACTAGACCTATTTTAAGGTGGATTTAGTCCCCCTACAATATGAATGCCCCCCCCCATTAAATTAAATAACATTAGAAATTAGGCAGGCATGAGATACAATAACTTTTTGTTAGGCATACTGTATATCATGCCGCGCAGATACAATACAATACAAAATGGCAAGCAGTGTGTAAAACAATAACATTTGAATACATTAAAGTTGTTATATTTTCAGCTCACAGAACCTTTCTGACCAAATTACACTATCGATCTCTCAAAAGTATTGTAGTGACAGACCCCTTCCCCAGAGTTTCTTGTTTTCTGTGGGTGATTCCTGTTGAATTTAAGTTTGTATTTGCACTTTAATGCCTTGTTAGTTTCAGTATGTCAGGGAGAAATAACAATGGAATTGTTTGTACAGCAGTGGTGATATTTATAGGACAGGACACCATAATAGAAAATGCATAATTGTAATTCAATTTCCGCTATACCAAATAAGAAAATGATTGACTTTCCATGGAGAAGAAAAGGGAGATATAAATTATGGTCAAAAATATTAATCAAAACTATTGGCTCCTGATAACAAGTGCACTGAACATCTAAATGGAAGATGAAAAATTAGCAAAATAATGTAAAATGCAAAACAAATGTGAGAGCAGTCTGTCAATACAGAACTCTTCCTGAAGATCTATTGAATATCTGATCATAGATCTACCTAGTTCCTATCTATTTCATTGAAACTGAGAGATTGGGCATATTATAAAACCTCATAAGATTACAGGTTGTGAAAGGATTGGATCAGACAATAAGATAATGATGCTTTGCTTCTTGTCTCTTTCTGTTAGTACAGTACATACAGTAGTGTTCGTAGTTAAATTGCTTAGGTGAATTAAGCAATAACACACGACTGAATATCCGCGCGGCTGTGATTCGGTCGAAGATAATCACAGCTAATTTTAATCCAATACATCCACGTTTGTATCATGTAGTCATCTACATTTGCATTTATCACGCAGCCAGTGAAGTAAAATATGTTGAGTCACTTGAACAACATATCAGAAGTGTGTTTTTTTTATGAATTAGCAACTGTTATTAGAAAACCATTGGTAAAGTGGAGTGATATATGCATAGTTAAAAGTCCCAGTGCGTTGGACTGAAATATTGGCACTCATGGAATGCCTTTCGTCCAATCAGATCACTTGGTCGGAACTAACGATGGAAATTAGATATGGGTCGTTCATGACCGTCTCCTTTCTGTGAATGATGAGAGCCGGCTCCCATCTGAGCAGTTTATGAGAGCCATTTTGCTTTCACTTTCATGTTTGTTGTTGTTAATTAATGGTATACAGAAGAATAGGCCTACTAAGCACCTGTTCACACGTATGACTTTTGATTCAGCATATAGTCTGGTTCCTCTCACCTATATGGTCGAGCATACAACTTACTTATACAGCTTACTTACGATAATCCACTAACTTCACTTGAATCCATAGTTAACCGCATGTACGCAGCTCATAAACATGCTCTAGTCTGTGGTGTATTCTGCCAACATGCATTCATACCCATGGTAGCATATCAGTAGAAAGTTTAGCATCTCTATTTCTAATATATAATATAATAATAATAACAATAACAATCTTTATTTATATAGCACTTTTCATACAGAATTGCAGTTCAGAGAGGGAATACTGTACCCTAGTTGAGCTTCTCATAAACAAATACAGAGAAAAACATTATTATTAATAATAATAATAATAATAATAATAATATAGTCTAGCACAAAAGCCAAATACAAGTTACAAAAATACTGCTCTAAAAATTGTTAATGATTATGGACAACCATCCATACTTTACAACCATCACTGTGCATGTCGAAACCTGATGTTGTTGTGCCAAAAACTATGTAAAAGAATGGTAGGCTTTTCTGGAAACTATACGGATAGGCTATTTTTAATTACATAAGTGCACTCATATCAATCATCAATTATAAAAGCCAGAAGTGGTACTGAATGAAGAGACGTTCGAGAACCGAAAGAGCCGGCTCTTATTGCTGAGGCGAGCCAAATGAGCTAGCACAGCAAAAAGAGCCGGAATGCCCATCACTAATGGCAATGTGGTCAAAGACAGAAAGAAAAGACCGACAGACAGATAGATAGACACAGGTACCAGATATACTGGTTCCTGATTGATTTAAATATTGGTCATCTAAATATGGATAACATTCTGAAAAAACTATTGGTATATTACTTATAGTTAATTTAATGTCTAAAATACAAATTAGATGCAAGTTAGGCAATGCTGTTCAAAATTATTTTATTTTACATTTTGAACATTTCAAGTGAATACTTGAACATTCTAAAGTGTGAGTGTAAAAGCCACTGCTAATGCTCATCAACGCAGGCATCAACACGCGTCAAGAGAAGCCAGAGTTTTAGAACACGGTTCTTTTTAACTAGGCAACGCCCACTGGTGGCGACAAAGTCTAAAACACTCTTTTATTTCTGGAACATCAAGCCATACATGCATTGCATATTTGTAGATTTTTTAGCTCCTCCTTCAATTAGTCTTTTCATTTTGAACGTACCGCCAGTGGGCATTGGCCTGTACGCACATATAATGGTGAACAATTCTCGTTTCACATATTATAATGAAGAAGCTGTATGATGTTACATGAGGGTAGCCTATGTTTGCTAACTGTAGCATTTCCCACATGCAGGGTGACACAACTTCAATTACATCTTTATTTCTTCATCTTAGCTGTTCATTAAATACTTCAGTTGCAACCAGCATGCACCATTACACTAGTCTCTCTCTCTGTGTGTGTGTGTTATATGTGTAGAAGTATGTGTGTGTGTGTGTGTTGAAATTCTGGTAAACAAGCTCATGTGTTCCATGTACGTGTGTGTGTGTGTGTGTGTGTTGCTGAGTGCTCGGAGGCATTACTGATGATCTTTACCAGTGAACTATGGCATTAGATCATTAGCTCCATAACAGCTTTTCTGAACCTCAAATGTATCTGTATGGCAGAGTGGCAGAAATAGCATGAATGCCACAAAAAATGTATTACCCACAATTCTACTAACTTTGCTTTATTCAGTTGTTTGTGTATGTGATAAAGGAACACTGCAACACAGGTCAGGAGACAGGTGCCTATTGTGTACCCTTCATATTAAGGCTATACACAAAGTTTAAAAAGGTAAAGCAATATGTAAGCTTAACTTTTTGTCAAATTCAGCAAATATTTAATCACAGTCCGCTAACTGCAGGTTCTGTGTGTGTCCTGACAAAATAATCCAGTGTTACTACAGAGCACTGGCTCTATAATTTGGAACACAAAGTGGTGCAGACCGCACTGCACAACACTATGCTACCCATGGCAATGAGTTTCCAATGTGTGGGGCAGAGCTTCCGAGGGAGCACCCTATGGCATTGAAGGGAGAGGTGTTTCTGTTTTGATCTAAATCAAATCAAGAAGTTTTATCCAGAATGACTGTGTAAATCTTTAAATAATCTTTGTTAATTGAGGCATATAATATTTTAGCCTGGTGTAACTAGACCACATTCACTCTGTGAATATAGTCTGGCCACGCTCCATTGGGAAATGTTAAAGGTCGTTGCCTCCTACTTTGCGTAGTCCCCTGGTTTATTTTGAAACTATTGGACAGTGTTAATCCTATCTGCATTGCTGCAACTGTTTTAATTGCCTCATTTAGCTCTACCACCATTTTGAACCACGCTTTGACTTCAACGTCATTTCACTAACCCACGCTGACTGGGTCGCCAGAAGGATGGCTGTGAAAACGCTAATGCGAACAGGGTTTCCTGACTATAACAATAATAATACATTATATTTAGGACATTTTACATTGCAAATACAAAGATATCAAATATTTGACTGAAACATATTTATTTTAGTAATAAACATTTGACCAAGGCAGAATATACATTATAGAAACAAGACACACCCAAACCAAAAAGAACTGGGAAATATATACAAAATAATCAAAATAAAATGATACATGATTGTTGGAAGGGCAAGGGAGTCATGTGACAGTGGGATAAAGGGACAAATGTCATAGGCAACCTTGAAGAGGTGGGTTTTGAGGAGCTTAGCAAACGAAGTGACCATGGTGGCTTGTCATGTGCAATGGAAGGGCATTCCAGAGACTGGGGGCAGAGCAGCTGAAGGCCCAATATGCCAGGAATAGGAGTCTAGATGTGTTTTGGAAGTGGAAGAAGGATGCCTGGGTGATGGTTTGATGTGTGATTCGAATGAGAGGGAGTTATCAAAGGTGACGCCAAGACTTTTCACGGTTGTTGACAGTGGAATGAGAAGAACGGAAATGTTAAGGCTGGGGTTGTCTTGTGTGGGGAGAGTGGATTTGGAGCCAATGAGCAGGACCTCTGTCTTGCTGTTGTTGAGTTTGAGGGCGTTAAAAGTAATCCAGCTCTTAATATCCTGAAGGCAATTGGTGAGGGAGATAGGGGGAGATATAAGGTGGGTTCGTTTAGTCTATAGTCTCAGTGAAATGTTTTTAGCTGAGAGCAATACCCGGGCGAAGCCAGGCTAATAAACTTTAAAGGTCCATCAACATACACAATACCAATCCTGCTACATAGGGTACAGGCTTAACTCTCTGGTGTTTGAATCCTTTTCAGATACATTCTGCTACCTTGTTGTTCAAGGTAATTTTTCTTTTCCCACGGTGCTCAGGTAGCTCACATAACATCTCCAGCTGAGAGAATGTTTACAGGCTGGTGCCGAGAAGCCAGAAGGTGACAGGAATACCAACAAACACAGCAAAGCACTTGGCAAGGTATTATTTATTTATTTATTCATCTGAGTAAAAACTCTGTTTCAATATGTTGAAATATGCAGTATGTGTGTGTGAGAGAGAACTAAACAATTTATTTTTATTATTTTTTTATTAATCTATTTGGATTTTTTATTTGAAGGAAGTAAGTACGTTTTGTTAACACAATTTGATAATTGAATACAAAATAAATATATATTTTTTACATTTTGTACATTTTGTCCAAATAAACAAGCACAAGCTATATGCAATGTTAACAATGATATACCCCTCAAGGGTGACATTCCTTTATCTCTATTATATCCTAATTAGCACAAAACACACACAAAGCAGATTGATGCCTGTGGTTAACTTTCAGCCTGAATGAACAACAAGAGAGACCTTTCCTTCTGACTGGAGTGCTCATTCCTTCACACACACACACACACACACACTCCCTCATTCCTAATGCCTTGCTGTTACAATCACACACACACAGAGTCCGCGAGCAGCCAATTGGCTCAGTGTTTGCTCATATAACTAACCCCCCCCCTTATTATTCGTACAGGAATGAGATTAACAATTAGGACTCTATGGACTGTTTGAGTAGTGATCTTACTAAATCTTGCCATTGGTTTATGGTGTTGAGTATTTACCTTCAGTCTATTCTTATTTATTAATTTAACATTATTTGTATATTAGATAATAAAACAAACAACAATAAACACTTGGTCTTGGTCTCTGCATCCTAGCACCTTGTTTTTCTTTCTCTTTCCTCCTCCCTTCACCCCCCTTCAAACAACCCTTTTCCATTTATCTGTTCCTCTTACTAATTGTCCATTTGTATTTGTGTTACGATTTGTCTCCATTGTTACTCTCTTTAGCCATCATGTTCCCTACAGCAATACATTTTACACGTGATTACAAAATTATTTTCATGATATGTTTTACTCCTGACAAAATGTACAGTGAAATGTAGCTCCAATACTTCACGAAAGCTAGTGTCTGACTGTTCCCCAATACTATCATAATGTATGACAAACTGACTGATGACTGCAGTGCTTAGGGCAGGGGAGACTTGTGGTTAACGTTCCCAGAAGTCATACAGTAGTTCGATCCGTGACATGCCTGCTTTACATGTAAGCATTCTCAAACAAGATGCCAAACCCCTTTATGCTAAGTGGCATAGTAATTGGAATACGGTGATGACTTTTGTCTCCTAAACATGTTTTTTTTATGTTCCCAAGAATTGCCTGACATTGTTGACTAAAATACATTTCTACTAGGGAACAGTAGAAATCAATCAGGAAATGTTCATTAGCACTTTGGTTTTGTCCTATCTCTGCCAACCTTAAGTACATAAAATAATCTGTAAAATTAAATATGTAACGAAACAGGAAAATATAGAATTTCTAATTAGTTACAAAGAAAGAAATACTAGTCCATGCATCAAAGGATTGTGCTGAGAAATTAATTACGCTCTTTAATATGGTAAGTTGTACCAATTCATTTTTGTTAAAACAAAAATGAACTAAAAACTAAGACTAAGAAGTTAGTTTCAAGGTTTTTGCATGACTACAGAAAATAAGAATCTTTCCTAGAGCAGCCAAGAAAATTCAGAGCCATGAGTGTTTGTTCACGAAAATTAAAAAGACAACTGGAATTAAATATGGAGGAGGTGTGGGGAGGGTGAAACGAGAGCCTCCCTGTCTGGATATTTTTCAACACTTCTGTCAAGTCTGTAAAGTTTCTGCAGTGCAGTGTTAGAGAGAGAGAAGTAGAAATGGGTGTTCATGCAAAATGTAGTTTGTTGGTCAAGGTTATGATCGGTTTGCTTCCACATCTATAATTCACAGACAAATGAAACAAAACAGCTATCTCATGGTCATAAATCTTTTATTATATTCACGAAGAAAAGCTACAGACATTCTGCAGTTGAAAGGCATTTCTAATTGCCCGTGTGTTGACATTGAATGGTGCCCTGTCCTGTATCTAGTCTGCAAGGACTTTGAGCTTCACATGCGGAACAAACCATGTAATGTAAACAATCTACTCATAAGCTGTGACTATTTGACAATCAGCATCTGTTAAGGATTGCCATGATAAGGCAGTGTGACCTCCCTTCTAAATTACATTCAGGCCATCATTTATGACCACACACACATTTGCCTAAACGTAGGCAAGTACAGATGCTAAGCCATGGTATTCAAATCGATATGTTCTCAGAATGTCTCTCTGTGTGCTAAGCTGTACAGCATACACCTCTTAAGCCTGCTTACATCACGCCAGAGACATCCTTAAAGGCCTGACACCTGGACATACATTATCAAGGCATAGCACTTCTAATAACAAACTGTAACACATTGGAAACAGGTTCGTGACCTGGGTCACTCTAAACCTTAGAAAATGCCTTATGTGTCATGTCATGCTCAGTGGATGTTTGATTCATGCTCATGTCCCATTCAAAAGAATGAAAGGTCTGTGGATGGTAAGAGAACAATAAATATTAGAGAAATACACAGATACGTAGAGCAAACGCATGCTGTGGAACACATACTCCATAGATGGGTACATCACACCCTTCAAGACAGAAAAAGGCAGAATTTTCATTTAAATTTCCTGTTATTACACCACGTCAAAGAAAACATATGGGGCGGGGGGGGGAGCAAGGGAAAAGCACAAAACACACAGTCACAGAGAGGTGACTGAATGGGAGAACAAAGCGAAATGGAGACGCTGATGGCATCTGGCTTGTTTTTCCTCATTACAGCTGTTGCACACGCTCATTTGGTCACGTTGTGTCTCGTTTCTCCACAGGACACCAGCAGTACTCTGATGTGATTCGGTCCTTGGGTGAAGAGGAAGTGAGATACAGTATGTCACTTTGGAATTGTAAGAGTAGAGGTCAGCCGACCAAATCCAGGCTGAGCTTGTGACACGATCGCTAGGGAGCTCCAATGACCTAGCCACGGGTTTAGGTCAAGGTGTTCACAAAATCTACAACTTTCAAGTGTTAGTTTTTCCATTTATAATGGATTGATGTCCAGGCTGTGACATTGCACAACATATAGTAATTATATACTGTATATATACACAATATATACACACACAGTATATATATATATATATACATACATATACACATATATATATACATATATATATATATACATACATATACACATACATATATATATATATACATATATATACATACATATACATATATATATATACATACATATACACATACATATATATATATACATACATATACACATACATATATACACATACATATATACATATATATATACACATACATATATATATATATATATATATACACATACATATATATATATATATACACATACATATATATATATATATACACATACATATA
>JAODUE010027515.1:0-22218 GCA_027564755.1 Amblyopsis hoosieri
TGGTTTCAGGATTACTAAGCGCGTTCGCAGCTCATTGCTGCCTCTCATAGTCCATTGACGGCACTATTTTTTCAGATTAGAGCATAGTTATAGGTATATTTTTCCGAGTCGACGGTACATTTAGCAAATCGACGCATTTACGTAACCGGTGACGTCGGTTACGTCGACTAATCGTCCCAGCACTACGTGGAATACATAAAAACACATGAGACTACCTCATTGCCAATGTCTTCAGGGGGCAGGGTTATGTCCATGGGCTCCTGGTCATGTTGGAGGTCCAGGTGGATCTTCATAAAGAGAGTAGACAAATATTTTGCTTAATTCACTAAGAAAATATCTTAAAGTGGTGCTATATGACTTTCTACCACTAGATGTCCCACTAAGCACACCAACGCCTCAGACCTAAACAACACACACATAAACACAAATAACAATGCACAAGATGTGAAGAACAGAGGAGCTTGGATTACACACACACACGCACACACACAAACAGAGGGTGATGTCATCCTGTGCTCAGGATGTAATTACTCCACTATATCTCTACATGGAAAATAGTTTGCTGCTATATTAATGTTTAAAAAATCATTTTAAGGGATTCACCAGTGACAACAAACAGTCAGAGAGTACTGACTGTAGCAGAAGGGAACCTTACCTCATTGTGATGGCCTGGATGGTCATCGCTGGAGCCTGCAACACCACACAGACATGAGTGAGCTGTGGTTATTTTTATTATATATCATACTCTGTGTAAGCGATTATTTAGAGAACTACAAAAAACAATGTTATTAAAATAAAAATGTTGTTAACAAGCAGTGGACATGTGGACAGTTATTAAGGGGCGCCAGCACCTCTAAAGTTTAATTTTACCCACTAAAATATGTATACCCATAACTTTTATGTGTGTGTGTGTGTGTACTATGTCAATATCTAATCACTGTTTTGTCAAATATTTATTTAATGATAGCGGAGCACAGCACATGACTTCCTCTCATAGTAATGATTAATTGCTGGTATGGACAATGAACTTTGACCTTGCGGCTGCCTCCACAGCTGGAGGTTCAGCCGGGGGATGGAGGCACAGTTGGTGAGCGGGCTGGCGAGGGTGAAGGCATCGCGGGGCACGCTGGTGATGCCTGTGTTGTCACAGATGATCCTGGACAGGGAGATGGAGCGCAGTGCTGCCCTCTGCTGGGAGGTGAAGACGCCTTGCTTCTCATACCACAGCCTGCACACATGGATACACGTGTTTACATGGTTTACATGTGGTATACATATGTTTATATTATACGTGTTTACATGTGGTATACATATGTTTATATTATACGTGTTTACATGTGGTATACGTGTGTTTACATGTGGTATACATATGTTTATAGCATACGTGTTTACATGTGGTAAACATATGTTTATATCATACATGTTTACATGTATGATAGATACATATGTTTACATCATACGTGTTTACATGTGGTATACATATGTTTATGTCATATGTGTTTACATGTGGTATATGTGTGTTTGCATGTGGAATACGTGTGTTTACATCGGTATACGTGTGTTTACATGTTTTACATATGTGTGTTTACATGTGGTATACATGTGGAATACGTGTGTTTACATCGGTATACGTGTGTTTACATGGTTTACATATGTGTGTTTACATGTGGTATACATGTGGAATACGTGTGTTTACATACGTGTGTTTACATGTGGAATACGTGTGTTTACATGTGGAATACGTGTGTTTATGATGGTGCACGATTAATCTATTTTGTGTAAAAATGTGTTTGTTGCCTTTAACCCCAACCTCACTACTCTATACACACGCACACAGACATGCACATGCACACACACACACACACTGTCCCCAATGCCCACCTGTCCCCCTGTCTGATCCTCTGGAACTGGGTGGCGATGAGGCAGGAGAAAAGCGGCCCCACGCGGCCCCCCCTGACGAAGGGCTCGGCCACCCCCCCCATCCAGACGTCGATGTTGGCCGGCGTGCCGTACAGCTGCAGGAGCCTTCTGGCCAGCTGGTTGTTGTTGAGGACCTGGGCCAGCTCCGCCTCGTTCCTGGGCTGGGACAGGCCGCAGAACTGGCGCCACGTGTTGTAACCTGGGTTGTCAAGGAAACGGAGAGGGGACATAGTGAATTCCAGCACATTGCCTACAGCCATAGTCCCTGAATGATCTGTTTTGTGTTATTGTGTAATATAATGCTTGAATTTGTATTATTCTTATTAAACCTTTATTCAATCAGGAAAGGCTCTTAAGATTAACATTTCTTTTTATAAGAGAGAATATGACAGGCCCAAGGATTGTGCCTTGATCCTCCTCATCAGGTTAGTCAGCTCAGATATATAATTGCCTTTGGGCAGTTTAGGACCATGCCTGAAGGGTTTGCATGTTCTCTAGTGGCCTACTGACTCGAATGCATCGATATAATGTGTTGAGCCACATTAGGCTTTTTTTTAGGGTTCACGGGTCAAAATGAGAAAAAGGGAGCTACTGGCATATATGTTCTAAACTTTTGCAGCGATCCGCGTCAGACGCAGCCAGCGTGCGCTGGCCTTAAGAACGTTAACGGTGATGCATTGCGGGAGTGGAGGGTGTACCGGGGAGGCCGTGGTCACGGCCGCGCTGCATGTTGAGCGAGCCCAGGTCCAAAGCCAGGTGCATGACGAACTGGAACAGCCGCTCCCTCAGCGCGTCCACCAGCATGTGGTCCTGGACGTTGAGTTTAGCCGGACGGCGGATCAAGCCACGGATCACGGGGTCAATCCCACCTGGCGTTTTAAAAAGGTGAGCAAACTGCGTTTTTACAGCGCTTTAACCGACCTCCCGGCCACTCAAAGCGTACATGATTACCTCACCATCACCCACTCTCAGACACATTCAAATTATTATTATGGTAAATAGTTACACTGCATAAATGTTTTAACAACTTTAAACAGTGCCTATGGTGGAATAAGTTGGGTGTTTTATACCTACATATTTAGGTAAACAAATAATTGATTAAATTATTCAAGTTGTAATTTAAAATGTCCTTGTTGCCTTAATCTATATAGCCTTTAAAAGTAAAATGTTTTCACATAATGAATTAACAATGACATTTTTACAAAAAAAATATACATAAAATTTGTGTTTTTTTCGGGGAACCCCTTTATGCGACATTTGGCAACACTGGCTCACCACTCACCCTCAAATACGATTCTCCAGGGGGTGAAAAAGGCCCTGAACAGGGGCACGCTGGGAAACTGAGAGTTCTCTCTGTTGTTGGCATCCAGACGGAACAGGGTAGGCTGGATGGCCAGGTGGGCAAAGCGGTAGGCCGCGGTGGCAAACACGTTGGCGATCCTTGGGTCAACGCTGGAGTTATAGCCGGGGTACTGGCCGAGCTGCCTGCGCATGGCGTCATCCCCCACAATATGGGGCAGGTAGTCCCGGAACACAATCACCTGTAAAGGAAAATACGTTTACATTACAGCACATCAGACCTGGTTTTATGATCAAATATAAACGTATATTGTTGCTAATAATATTGGAAGCCAATAGCAGAGCAGAGACACGCTGAGTGTCCCTGTTATTGAAGTGAACAGAGGTAAAATCCTGGCACACAGGTAGTGACTCAGTTTACCTATCAAAAAGAGAGTTACATTGGTCTCTGACTTGCTTCCATACACACACACAACATTGCCAAAAGCCATTTATGCAATGACAACTTAAAGTGTAACTGCACCCAAGCTCTGCACCCACTACAACCTTGAAAAATGCATCAAGGAGCTGAGTGGGGGGAGGGCAGGGAGGTTAACATTAACCTTTACATTTGTATTTGATTACTTTCGAGCGGACGGAGTGTACCGCTGAAAACCAGCCAGGTCCTGGGGTGATTTTTAACAGATATGACGTGTAGATCCATTTTCAGAACATGAAACGCTGATTTTTATAAAAACGAGAATGTTGTCAATATTAACACCAGCATTGATGTGTCTCATCACAGTTCCTATTACTTGGGTTACAGCTCAAAAAACACATTTTAGGGTGCAGTTACACCCTAAGAAAATGTAATTGCTGTTTCATTTTGTGACCAGAGGGGTCGCCAGAGTGCCAAGACATCTTGTGTTCATATTTGAATGTAGAAGAAGAGCGTCTCCTTGCCTGTGCATAGGCACCCATGATCTTGCGGGCCTCCTCGTAGAGGGTCTCGCTGCTCCACTGCGGGTTGATCCTTCGCAGTTCACGCGCCAGGCGGTTGTGTTCGCGTACGAACAGAGTGTGCATGGAGGTCAAGGCGATGTTCTCATCCACGCGGGCGTCGCCTGGAACACATTTGTTCTCTGTCTTATTTAGGCTCAGCCAGAGTCATGTAGAAGAGAGAGTCGTGAAAATGTCAAACTTCCATTGACGTGACTTTCTCTTGCCATGGTTTTGGGCTCAACCAATCACGAAGCACTGAGATTCTGCTTTAATTCAATGGCCTAATATTGATGTTTAAATACAGTATATTCTAAAATAGATATTCTGGGATAAATATTATACAGAATATTTGTCTGAAATACTGGAAAATATACTGGCCTTGCAAATGTTGTCAAAAGAACAAAGAAAATAAAAAAACAACAACAGAGTACCACACAAGCTAACCTGCGATGAAACAGGGCACCTCCTGAGCATTAGTTTGATTTGTGGTTCTTGCGCGCGTGGCGCACATGTTTGACTCGACATTCGTGAAGGGCAGCAGTTCTCGTCCGTTGGCGTCTCTGAAGCGGTCGTTGACGCGCAGCAGCCCACCGTTGTCGGTGAGGTTGCGGAGAAGGAGCGCCAGCTTCTCGTCAGAGCCGTACACCTGGCTGAGGTCCAAGAAGGACGTTAGGGAGTTGATCTGCTCTCGTTTGTTGGCAACGCCGCCGAAATTGAAGGCAGAGGTTCCTGTTCCGCAGACCTGCGCCGATCTGAAGGCCGGAATGCAACTGTCTGGACGGCTGGGCAAACGAGGGTCGCCCGGCGGAATCTGGAGATAGATGGACGATAGGATATCATATTACTTGCTCATTCGTCTTAGTGTTAAAACTGTAACATTCACTTTCTGAATGTGTGTTCCATCCATCCATTCATCTTATAATACAGTATAATATAATATAATATAATATAATAATACAAAACTTTATTTGTATAGCACCTTTCATACACAATGTGCAACTCAACGTGCTTTAACAAATTAAATTAAACAAAAAGAAATAAGAAACAATGGAAAACTAGGTAAAAGCCATGAAAATAATAAAAACCATTATTGTACTCCGGGCCTTCCGCCCAATTATTTAGAGGGACTTTAACCACTCAGGGCCTTCCACCCAATATAATATAATCAGATATCATTTGATTCCAGCTGTCGGGAGAACGCACCGGAATGGGGATGCAGGGCTCACTGCGCTCGCAGCTTTCATCGCAGTTCAAGCCGTTGCTGAAGGAACGGAGGCTGGGCGAGAATGGAGTGAAAGACAGGTCATGGTCGTTCCACTGGCCGAAAAAGGTCACCATGTGCGCGTAGATACTGTCATTGACCACGCCCGCGTCCGTGGTGGCCAGGATTATGTTGGACACCTGTCTGACCTGTCAGAGGGGAGGACAACACTTTGATATCAATATATATGCATGACCCTGGCCTAGACTACGATTGTAGCTGTCAGCACAATGCTGATTGGCCAGAACCACTGTGTTGCGGACCAAAGCGCAGTGATTTCCAGGTTGCCTAGAGACTGACATCACGGTGAAGTCAAACGGAAGCTGACAAGATCAGGATCACAAGGACGAGGCTATAGTATTAGTAATAATAATAATAATAATAATAATATAAATTAGATTAGTAATAATAAGAATATATTATTATTAAAAAAAAAAAAAATAACAAAACTATTAATGAATAATAAAATATATGATTAGTAACATTAATATTAATAATAATATTTTTTAATAATACAAATAAAAGACAATAACATATTTTATTAGTAACATTAATATTAATAAATAATATATTAATTAATTAATATAATATATATATATTAGTAATAATCATAATAATAGTCATAATAATATTATTAATAATATTAATGAATAAGGATATTGTTAGTAATAATAATAATTAATAATAATATATATTATTAGTAACAATAAAGCTGTATTTATTGTATTTATAGTTTATATCATATCATATTATTACAGGAGTGTTTTAAGATCGTACCAGGGGCAGGAGGACACCGTTGATGGTGCGGTTGTTCCAACCCTTGGGCTGAGAGATACCATCATCGTACTCTGCAGGCAGCCAGCGGGTGAAGGCTGTGTTGGAGGCCCCCAGACGAGGATTGTTTCTAGAAGCAAGCATCAAAACTGACAGTTATAAATGTCAACTAAGAAACCACATGATAATATTCACAATATTCACGCGATAATTATATGGTCACAATATGTTCATTTGGTCACATACGTTCTCACAATGCCCAGACATTTATTTGAACTATTGCCAGCACACAATCTATCAAGAACGGCTCAATTTAAAGATTCAAAACCTTTTCATAGGCATTTCAATATTGTTATTAAATAAATAAAACCTATTGGTAAATAGGCTATAGCTTACAGTAATTAGTCTTCAGAACAGTCTACAGAATATAGTGACCATGTGAAATCACAAAGATAAGGTAAGCTACATAACCCCTAAGAAACAGTTGCTATTCAAATAGATAGCTATAAACTATTAACGCATGTGCAGCACACTGTGTGTACTTAGTCTGTACTAAACAACTGTGTGTGTGTGTGTGTGTGTGTGTGTGTGTGTGTGTGTGTGTGCGTGCGTGCGTGCGTGTGCGTTCATACACATTGTTGCAGACACTGGTGATCGTGCGATGCCGGTTCACATTTGGGGTGGTGGAACACGATGGCACTCTGATTTGAGCGGAACAACCAGTCATCTCTGCGAGTCTCTCCAGGTCCTCCCTGGAGAGCAAATCTGGAGGAATGGGAAAGATGGATTAAATTTGTTTCAGTGCACGTTTTATATTTGTATTGTGACTTTGTCAGCCCAAGGGTTTGCGAAATGGTCATACGGTACTACTGTGCATGACTGGGCAAAGCCTTAAGGCATGTAGTATGGAAGTCTGGCCACTGGAGGGCAGACTGACGCAATCGAGGATCACGGCACCACCGCACACATACGTTGTATAGCTTGCGCACTTTGGGACAAAAGGGCAGCCCAAGCCATGTGGACGTGCATTAAAAGTGCATGGTGCACATGCATGCGGAAGGTTGCTATTTAAATTATTTAAAAATAGAAGTTATATAAACAATATAAATACCATCAAAATATGTATAGACGTTTTAAGATATTACGTTGATTGATATTGAAAACACTGATCTGTGTATCTGTGCGCGTGCGTCTTTACGCGTGTGCGTGCGTGGGTGTCACAGCCGCCCACCTGTGGCGTTGATGGAGCGCTTGTGCACATGATGCACCCTCTCTTGCACCAGACGGAGGGTTTGAGCCATGTAGTCTGCAGCCCTCACGGCCACACGCGTTTGTCCACGCGGCTGTTTGAGCAGGCGGAGGGTGTCGGAAGGCGTGACCATCGCCCTGCGCACTCGACTCAGACTCCTGCACGGGGAAAATGGTGAGAGGAGTCCAACAACCCGCATAGCTAAATGTCAACCACAATTCCATCTACATATCACTATATGTATTTACTTAGGCCTACTTAAAACGGTATCTTTGATCATTGATTAATTGAGGATTTACTCTTAACGCAGAAGCGTCGTTGTTGTTTTTTTTATTGATCTGCCTCACTTTGCTAGACTGACATGCCAGAGGAATTGTTGTCACAAGTCCACGGCGAAATGAAACTGAAGCTCCGAGATCAGGGTGGTCTCGCGAGGCTAGCACTTTGAAATTGTGAAAAAATTGAAGAGAATGAAAAGTTAAAAAAAATAAACCAATTGAAGTCAGTATGGATTATCTATTTAACTTGGATATACAAGTTAAATAGATAATAATAAGACATAGATTCCTGCTGAACTCAGCAGTACAACCATATTGTAACTATAAGTAAACATACAGTATGTCTAGTGCTTAATTGCAAATACATTATAGAAATAAATATAACTATTGCTAATTCGTGTCATTTTATTGTAGCCTGTAATACAGTATAAAGTTCTAACACATTTGCACTCAAACTTGCTTGTCTTTTCTATAATTAAAAGCATGGTGGTTGGAATGGCTTTGAGTCACTAAGAGCTTGTTTGTATGAGCTGTTCAATGTAAATATGTTGTGCCAGATATACTGTAGCAATGGAAGCTGTATGTTTTAGGGAAACTTATTCAGTAAATGTTACTATTTACTTATTACTCCTTCAAAAATCTTACTTTACTCATTACTGGGTATTAAAAGTAATAAATTATGTTACTCACGTTACATTACAATCACTACCCTGCCTCTCCCCTTCCAAAAAATGACAACCTGTGTAGCCAGGTACTTTAAGAATGTAATCCTCTTTATTGGAACAATAATGAACATTAGAAGTCAACAATCAGAGTGAAAACATTGCAGCCTCTCAAACCAGATGATTGGACAGGTTGGTTCAATTAGCCTACACTACCCTTGATAGGACCAGCAAAATAATAAAGGCACGTCTTTATAAGATGGAAGTCTAGGGGGGGAAATTTTGTTGTAATGTAGTAATGCAGCTTTACTTGGATTAGTAATTGTAATATTAGTACTATTTTGGAAAAAAGTAGTTACCGGAAGAAGTAATATTATAGTAACTACTTGTAATTAATTACTGCTTAACACTGAATATATTTTGTAAATGTTGTAATGTAATGTATATAATTTCCATATGTGTAGTATTGCACATTTATGCATATTAGTGAACATTATTACTCACACATCTCTGGAATATTTATAGGCCTCATCCACGATGCTCTTTGCCTCCTCAAAGCAACTCTGCAGGAATGGACTGCCCAGAGGTTTATCTGCAAACCACCAGAAGATAAGCCATATTTTTAATGTGCATTTATCAACTACTAATATGAAACTGTATTAGTATAGACCTATAGATCCCATAGATCAAGATCTTTGCATACGGTTAATCTTAAGGCAATTTAACTTGAATATTTGAATATATCTTTATCTGAAAAAACCTATTGAACAAGCAGGTGATGTTTATATAAAAAAAAAACACCTGAACCCTGCTGCTGTGCAAATCAGACACAGTAGCTTACCTGATGCACAGCCCACGTACGTCAGGCAAACAGCCAGTGTCAGGACAGAGACAAGCAGCTTCATCTCTTAAATAAACACATAATTGTCAAGTCAAGTTTATTTACAGTATAGCACTGAATCCCAGACTCTAAGGGCTGCAGGAGTTAGGAGGTAAAAGATAATATTAAGATGACTAAACCAGACACCATCATGTTTCAATATTCTCTAAACAAGTAAGTTTAGTTTGGTGTCTTCTCTTACCTGTGGTTCTCTGAAACCTTCAGAAAGAAGTGTGATGTCCTTGGTGCTTCTTGTCTATTTATAGCTGGTCATTTGGAGACCTCGCCCTACAGCTCAGGTGGGGGCAATTTCGGTAAGAAGAATTTCCTTCTTCATTCTCACTGTCAAAAAGCAAATAGTTATCTTATCATGTGTTATCTATATTTGCTTACTCTTTTAATGACAAATCCATCATCCAGCCCACAGTATCAATACACAGTCCTGGTGTGTTTTGAGGTTCTGATAAACAGAACAACAATGTTTTATTTATACAACTAAATAGAATAAAAAAATACAAAATAATCGTAAGATAAACTACAAAAAGGTGCAATTCCATTTCTATGGCCAGGCTATTAATCGTTATTATTTTGAATAAATAACATACTGTATATACAGTATATAGCAGCCTATTGTACTGTTAAAGTAAATTGCTTTGGGTTTACTGTACAAATCTTTACAATAGAAGGGTTAATTTCCTTATGCTTAAGTTGTTAAACTGTTTCTTAACTTTGGTTGCGCCAGTCTGAGGAAAGTTGCGTTAAACATGACAAGCCTATTTATCAGGACTGTCATGATTAGGGAAGGTAAAAGAAAAGTACAAAATACCACCAATACCAAAGCATGACACAGCAAGAAATGTTTACCAGGTTCTATATAATTTATAGATGGGCGGAAATAAATTATTAGTTGGATAAAACGCATAAATTACATTTCTACTTTGGATTGAAAATGAAAATTGAACTCCACATTCTTCCGAAGCTCATGTAACGTATATTTTAAAGCTTTATGTACGGTAACAGCCCTAGAATTCCACATTTCAGCCCCAGCTCACGCTTTCAGACACATCTCTCATGTGAGCTTGATGTGGGGAGGGGTAGAAACGTACAGTATGAGAGCTTTAGGGGGGAGGGGTAGAAAGGGTGCAGTATGAGAGCTGTAAGGGGGGAGGGGTAGAAGAGTGCAGTATGAGAGCTGTAAGGGGGGAGGGGTAGAAAAGTGCAGTGTGAGAGCTGTAGGGGGGAGGGGTAGAAAAGTGCAGTGTGAGAGCTGTAGGGGGAGGGGTAGAATGGTGCAGTGAGTTGTAGGGGGGAGGGGTAGAAGAGTGCAGTATGATAGCTGTGGGGGGAGGGGTAGAAGGATACAGTGAGCGGTAGGTGGAGGGGTAGAAGGGTACAGTCTGTGAGCTGTAGGGGGAGGGGTAGAAGAAGGGTACAGTGAGCTGTAGGGGGGAGGGGTAGAGGGGTACAGTCTGTGAGCTGTAGGGGGAGGGGTAGAGAGGAATACAAGCCCCTCATCAGTCAGCTGGAGCTGGCATTAACTGAGCTTCAGCCATAAACAACAACACTGGTGTCAGATGCAAAAGTTTAACTCCAGACACAAATAGGGGAGCGTACCTTCAAAATGTAACTTTCTCCAAACATTCCCGTTTACTGTATATTGGCAGCAGTGACCGGCTTTTAAAGGTGAATGCACAAATTAACACTTTAGGGGTACCGCATCAACACCATGAATGTCTGTGTGTTATCAGCATGTATTGGGACTTCTGTAAATCACTGGACAGTGGACACACTCGTGGTTTTGTGTAGAACATCTTCAGCGCATGTTGTGTGCGACACACAACATGCTATAGTTGTAGTGCATAACCTTGCAGGCCATGAGCAATGCTTCCTTCAAGTCAAGCAGTTGGACAATTAAAAACAGTTTAAGTACGAGAGAACTGGGTGTGGGGATTCACAATCAATTGATAAATCAATAATCATCTTAATTAGTTGGAAATCAGCAACGCTAAAACAAATGAGTGGGGGCAAAAACTACTGTAAAGATACAAAGTTTGTCATTGATCAAATGAAAGCTGTATTCACATTAGCTCATAAATATATCAAACTTATAATAATAATAATAATAATAATAATAATACATTTAATTTAAGGTCGCCTTTCAAGACACTCAACGACATCTTACATTACAAATACAAAGACACAACCTAATATAAAAACATTTGACTAAGACAGTATACATACACACAAGATACAAGTAAAAGGTGTGTAAAGTAAAGGAGACTGAGCAGAGATTTCAATAAAGTTTTTTATGGTAAGATATATTGGCAGGGGAATATATAAAACAATCAGATGTTGGGAGCTGTGAAAACTATGACTTGACAAAATCCTAGCGCCCAGTATGTAGGCTACGGACTGTGAAGACGTTTGGAAGTTATGCAGCCACCAGCCAGTGATGCAGCCACGGTTTGGTATGAAATATTACTATCGATACTAAGTATTGATACCAAAAGAGTAGCTTGTGAGTATCGAAGTATCGATGCCGCAGAATCGATCTGCCCATCCCCTACGGCGCAGACTGCGGAGAGACATGACCGCAGACACCGATCCCCGGGCAATCGCACACACATAGGGAAGACTGGCGCAGGTAGGCAGCGCGAAGTATGGCCAGAATGAAAATGACCTCTGATGTAGGCTATGTTGCCGTACCTTATCATCCACAAACATGCAGGCAATGCCCAGGCAGACAAAACATGCAGGCTCTCCGGTTCAACAGGCTGCTGCGACGGGCGGCTACCGGTAGCTGCTGAGTAGCTAATACAGTAGCTAACCTGGTTTGGAGACCAAACGAGTATAATTGAACGGGGGTAAGTCGCTAACAATATATTATAATTTTATAATTTTTATAGTATAAAGACACCAAAGGAGAAGTGGCAGCCATAAGCGCCAACATGAAGAGCGCTCCCTCAGGAAGACAAAAAAAAAAAAAGTTTCATAGATTGTATATAGCTTTATCGCTACAAAGGTCCATAAGTGACACCAATTGACTGGAAAGGAAGTTATTAGTCTCAGAATCTATAAAATGCCAATCCTGCTTATCGCATTCTTTATGGTTTTATGGGGTTTATACGGTAGCCTATTATGTTATACAATATGCGTTTGCTTTGCCTCAGCATTCGGTAAGAAGCCATTTTAGCAGAACCTCCGCCGGCTCCCTGTCCTACAGAATCTCAAAGTCCTCCTCCTCCCCTGCTACAGTACGCCTCACTAAACTACTCCACACCACCACCACCACCTCCTTCCCGCTCCACCACCCAGGACCGGGCGTGGCGGAGACTCCTTTATAGGCTGGGCACCGTATTCCACGTCTCACCTCTCTCTGGCCGAACAAACTCTTTTTTTCTCTCATGTACTGTGACACTTCCTCACACCTGGGGCGGGGCTCCTGGGGCAGGGCTCCTGGGGCGGGGCTCCTGGGGCGGGGCTCCTGTGGCGTCTGTCAGTGCCACGTTTGACAATCCACTCATAATTATCTGACTTACAAAATGAATTGTGTTTCTACAATGTGTTAGTTCTTAATTGCGGCACAATGTGATGCACATTGCTTGTTAGCCTATCATCACCTGTTGCATATTAACCGTCCTGGAGGAAGGTTGGGGGGGGGTTTCTCCCTCTGTGGTCCCTTCCCAACGTTTCTTACCTTTTCGCCCCCCATGGGGTTTTTAATGGAAGTTTTTCCTTCCTCGGGGGGAGGAGCAGGTTAAGGGGGTGTTGTTTGTTTCCATGTGACATATAGGCTGCACAGCCTGTTGAGACTGCGATGTGATTAAGGGCTATAGAGATAAACTTGACTTACTGTCTGTGGTACAGCCATAGCTCTGCTCACGTCTACCCCAGAGCCATGTAGAGAGAGTCACGCCATCTCCACTCCATTCACTCCAATGGACAGTTTTTTCACAGCAATGGCGGATCGTGGAGCCTAAGTAGTTAGCCTAAATGCTAAAAGTGCCCTATAAATTCTATTTTAAATGTAAATCGTGACTTTATTGACTACTAATTACCCAAAAACGTTATATATCTGTATATATATATATTCAAACTGCTCACCAAGCACTTCTAGGAACTATTGTGCCTCTTCATGGACCATGTGACCGGTGACAATTTCTAACTTCCAGTGGCATAACTCTGTTATAGCCATGGCTCTGATCTACCCCCATAGTGTAGGTATCTAAGTCTGTGCTCTCCATGCATACACATTGTAAGAAAGAATGATAACATGAAGTGGTTAAGACATGTTGTTGTGTTCTGTCAGTTCAGCAAGTAATAATACTGTAGCTGGCTAACTGAAGCAGCTGCCCGATTGTTGTCCAGGCCTATGCTATAGCTGCCATCTTGCCCTCTTGCCCCCAGCACTCTCTCATCAAACACGCCAGAGACTGCACCAACCTGCCCATGTTCAAACAACTTATCAAAACACACCTTTTCAGAACTGCTTTGATTGTGTGATTAATGCTGTTTCATGTGTTGCTTTTTTATAATTTCAATTAATGTACATGTACATTAACATTTGTGTTAATATTATTATTATTATTATTATTATTATTATTATTATTATTGTTGTTGTTGTTGTTATATACTATAAAGTCTCTATAGCATTTTAATGCCCTACTAATTGACACACATGCAGTATATATATAGCAGGAGTTGTTACCAGGAAGAAACCCATTTTGTATTTCTCAGACAGGGAGTATTTCACTGTCAAAGTCTAATGTACAGTTACAGATAGCAATGACTGAAATGCTTCAGCTACAAGCAGCTCATTGTTTAGTGTAAAGCAGTATTTGTTAATGTTTGGAGAATAAAGCCCCAGGCAACACCGCTGAGAAATAATGGACCAGTGGCATCCTGGTGCGATACAAAGCCTTTATGTATTGAACATGTGAAGTGGGTTGAATCATTACTGTGTAATAAATCAGTGGTAACTTAAATGTATGGGAAAGCAAAACAATTCTAGTCTTGTGACACTATGCAGATCTTTCAAACTGATGTTTGACTTTTCCACAAGTATCAGTAGCAAACCATCTGGCCTGCCAGGTTAATTAAACAAATTCTGCATTGTTGAGATTCACAGCTTTAATGTTGACTTCCCCTCATAGTTACCTCCAGTCTCCAGCCTTCATTTAAATGTATAGTAGAATAGTCAAATTGTAGAAAGCTTGTTGATATTTGAACTTGGTCAAAACAAATGCACCACTCCCTTCAATGGGTTGCTCCCTCAGAAGCCCCGCCCCACACATTCTAAACGCACCGCCAAGACTGGGATATTGTGCGGTCTGCACCACTTTGTTTGTGGTTCTTTCAGTTCTATTTAGTCTTCAGTGTGAAAAAATAGCTTTTGTGTTCCAGAAAGCTGCTCCAGAAAGATATTATACATAATCTATCAGTTGTGCTCAAGCTCAAGGCAATAAAAAAAATATAATAATAATAATAATAATAATGCAGTTGGGAGATTAATTTATATTCTTCCAAAATATTCTTCATGATAATTATTATTAAATCTCTACTGAGATAGTGATTCCCATGATATTGTGTTACATATAAAAATAAATCTTCATATCAGAAACTATTATTCTTAGACAAATTACTGACTAGTCAAGTAATACTAACTTGTTTATTTGGAAGTATTTTCATGATTTCATGTATCTGTATCATACAGTATGAAAATGTGATACAGAACAAACATTTCTGGCATAGTTTGAACACAAAGCAATGGCTTAACACGAGTCATTTTTATCAAACATCTACGAAGAATGCATCTCTATTTATTTCACTGATATGAGGAACTATAAATGTCAGTACGACTTTGAAATCAAAAGTGTTCTGTATGAATAGCAAAAAGCTTATCATATTGAGCTGTGGTTTGGCATTCAAATCACCACCGGTGCAGGTCCTATCGTGAGCAGGTGGTCCCTATATTAAACATTAGAAACTCTTCACATGCACACCAGTTCTGAGCAGACTCCTCTGTGAAGATGTCTTCCCTCCAGATTGTCCTGCTTCTCTTCATTGGCCTCCAGAGCTCCGCAGGTAAGAATACTGTACATTTACTGCACATTTACAGTATATACAGCTTTGGAAAAACATTGACAGACCACTGCAGCAATTTCTCTGGTTTTACACACAATTTGCACCTTTTATATATTTTTTTTAAAAATATTTTTATATTTATAATAATATAATTATAATAATGTTTTACATTTCTATGTCATAAAATATGCAGGTGTCTGAATCATTTCAATATAGTTACAGTACATTTTAGTCTGCTCTAGTGTTTAGTCAATCAATAGTGACTTACTAATTATCTGGTTTCATTTTACTCTGCAGCTATGATCATTGGTTCGGATCTTGATGGTGTGCATAAAGTTATGGAGACATTTAATGTTGTAAGTACTTCTTTAACAAACGGGCATTGCCTCAAACATGTATTGTAAAAATGAATTGTACTTGAAAAAGTAATTGTAAATAGTATACAGTACATCCTCAACATAAAACGAGAGTAGGAAAGCAACTATTTACTTTCACATGAAGATATTAATATGAGAATAATCAAAGAGTTTATGAGATGAAGTCACTCCTTAAATGTGTGATACATTTGTGATACATTTTAAGTGACAGAATAAAAACGAATATGTTAAAACCATCCCCTGGTTTTCAGTTCTGTTTTTGTCATGTTTTATTTTATCACTTTAAAAGAAGTGAAACAAGTATGCCTCTAATGTTGGACAGCCTGTCAAATGGCCACAATAACATCAGATCAATCATGACCCCATAAAAATGTATTGCTAGTTTATACACATATAAACTAGCATATAAATCAACAGTATATTAACATTCATATCAAATGTATGCATGGTTATTATCTTTAAAGAATATTTGTCAGTGCTATAAATATTAGAGATAACAACAATACTGTAAAGTTTAGACACATTTCTATAATCTATAAACTGCAAATTTGACACCACATGTAGGTCCTCTTATAAGTGTCTTGGTTATCTATTCATCATATCAGTGATGAGTATCTGGGCCATCACCATGAGTGTAAGCCACTAAATAAAGTCACCTTCATCATGTCTTGGTGTTACAGACTGGAGACAGCTGCCAGGACTGTACTCAGATATTCAAACTCCTTGTTGACCTGTTGTCCCAGCCAGATACAGAGGTGAGTGCTACCTACTGCAAATACGGCACATCCACAGGATGAAGATTAATACCACTGATACAATTCACTGCCTGCACTGGCCTGAAATGATTAACCTTGTGAAAACACCCTCGGTGTGTTAACTGAAAAGGCCATTTTACAGGGTTTCATTTCCTGAAAAGCAGCTGCTTTCATATGCGCTTTTATCATATTTTAAACACACACGTCCGTAGAATCAGGAGAGCGTGCACTCTTATATAGTTCTAGTTCTGCTTAAACATACTTCCTTTATTCTGTCCTGTTCAAATGACCTTTCAGATCAACACCTCAGAGTTCCCCTTTTCTTGTAAATGTGGGTTCAGCGTTGCTGAAGTAAGATTGTTGATATAGTTGAACCCGATCAAAACCCGAGCACCTCTCCCCTTCAGTGCCACAAGGGTGCTCACTCAAACTGGACACTCGTTGCCATGGCTGGGATAGTGTTGGGTGGTGCGGTCTGCACCACTTTATTTGTGTTACCATTTACAGAGCCAGAGGGCTCTGTAGAAACACCATATTATTTTTCAGCACACACAGACACACACACACACACACACACACACACACACACACACACACACACAGCTGACTCCAAATATGCGCCAGCCAAGACACTTTGAAACCCGCTATGGACGGTTTTCATGTACACTGTGGGCTGATAGTCCGCTATCCAAACCATAGGCCTGCAGTATGTGACATGGCATTAGAGTGATGTTGCCACGGTGGACGCGTTCCTGGATCAACATCCCATGTTGTGTTTCCTGAATCAACACTGCCATCAACCAATCACATCCCTCTCATCAGTCAAGTCAAGTCATATTTACTCTCTATAGTAGCCTACATGTGCTGCTTACTGCAGCGTTTGCTTGCAAACTAGGCATTCTATGACAAGGCTGTGATTGGTTAATGCACAAGGCTGTGATTGGTTAATGGCAGTGCTGGTCCAGGAATGTTTCCTACTTAGCAACACCATCAGGCTGTGGTATTGATATGTCTCTTGATGTCCTGTGACTGTGAGAGCAAGTGACACGCACGCACAGGCACACGTACAGTACACACACGCACCACTACTATTCATTTTCAGTACCCCTTTCAGTACGGGGGAGGGAATCCATACCAAATGATCCATCTCTGTATTTCAGAAGAGGATGATTGATGGCCTGGACAAACTGTGTGGCCTTCTGCCGGGGAAGACTGGTCAAATCTGTCGTCAAGAGGTGGAGACAATGCTTCCATTGGCCATCACGTTTCTCACCGTCTCAATTGTAAGGCCAGAGTTGGGTTGGATGGTTTCTTCTTTTACACAGGGCATGCCAGGACATTAAGACCATTGTTTTTAAATACTTGCCCTTTTTCTGCAAGGTTATTTAAATCTGCTATGCTTCAAAATAATTTTGAGCTAATTATATTATTAAGTTGTGATACCCTATTGAAATTGTTTTACCTGCTAATCTCCTAGCCTCACACATTTCAGTTAAATTTTAAGTCCCAGAAACCTACAAATCCTTGCGACTGAATCCGAGTAGCAACTTATCTGACCAATCATCGTCATAGTGATAGCTATTAGCTAGCTACAGGCGTGGTTATGCTGTTCTGACAGCGAAAGCGGCTTGAAAACAACAGACGCTCAGGTGGTTCATCCAATCAACTGCCAAGTGTTTATGAAAGCGCCCGCCCTTTTCAAACTGTTTGGATGGACTTGCGTCTAACAATCCATCTGGCATGTCAGGTTATAAATCTCCTCCTCCTCCTTTACAGAAACCACAGGAAATCTGTAGGGCCCTTGGGTTTTGCCACTCTGAACCAGACGGCAAACAGGACAGTGAGCTGATACAAGCTGCCATCCAGGAGGGGCTGAAGGCTGCTATGGAGGTCCAGAAGGTTTGAGTGTCTAACAGACCAGGAACCATGCGAGTCTACCGACCTTGACCTTTCATACAATGACAGTTAATGTGGATTGTCCTATGTAGGGGCAGATGTCATCATGTTCCTTCTGCATATTTCTGATCAAGACACTAGAGAGCATGCTTCCCAAGGAAAGATCAGAGGTTGGTCCTGCCCACACCGCCCTGCTCTGTGGTTTGAAAGTAGTAATTCTTCTTTAGCCACATTTGACAGCATGTTATTTTGATCTAGCCTACTGATACTCAACACTTTCAATTGCAGACTCTAGTTAGCCACTCTCAAAAACACACACGCAACTATAAAATGGACCAGGTCCAAAGAATACCACAACTTTGAAGTAGTCAAATCAAAACCTTCAAAGTGATTTTCTTTTGCATTATATACACAAATATATATATATACACATGTATATATATATATACACAAATATATATTTCACACTAATGAGTGCGAAGGAGACCCAATGTGTGTAAAACTTCCTTTAAATGTCTTCAATTGTAAAGCAGTTTGAGCTGCAACCTCTGTAAAGTGCTATATAAATGAAGTTGATTATTATTGTTATTATAATCATAATCTCCCTATCCGCTGAACCTTCCATGACTCTCCTGTCAGGCTGCTGTCATAGGGGTGCTGAAGGAGATCTGTGGCGTGCTGCCCCCCTCCCTGCACCACAAATGTGAAACCCTGATAGAGACCTTTGGCAAGACAGTCATAGAGGCTCTGTTCAGCTACGCCACGCCACAGGCCATCTGTGACCTGGTCCACCTGTGTCACGGCCAGGGAACAGTTGTCCACGGTGAGACGCACACCTCTGAGTGACCCTCCCGGTCTCTATATCTGTGGCACATGGGCGTCCCGTCATATCCCATTGTCCCAGTGAATTGTTTATTTTCACATAGGCTTCAACACTTGTTGGTTGTCAAATGTGTTACTGAACAAACACTTTATACAAAACTATATTATTTCTATAAATCTAAAAGATTGGCTATGATGGTGTACACTTATTACTTTGCATAAACACATGTAATTACAGACTAATACACTATAGTGCAGCCCTAACAGAAAACTGCCCAAAAGACAGAAGACCCCCCACACCACCCCGCATAGAGGTGGTCAGCGAAAGGGGAAGGAGGGGGAGGGGGGTCGGTCCAAAGTGATAAAGTACTGTTTTAAGTTTGGTGAATTGCTCCACTGAGTCTCTTATTTCCTGTTTTAGGTTGGGACAGACTGTGAGCCAATCTTGAGCTGTGTGGCACAATGGACGGCCACGGTGTTTCAACAGCCAACGGGAAATGTTACACAAAGTTCTACCAGTGGCCATTATGCACTTCTTCATAGTTAACATAGATAATTGTGTTGTAGTTTTAAGATCAATTTCTCTTGTGATTTAAAATGCTCTGAAGTAAAGTAATATTGTTTCTAATATAAGAAAAAAACACAACAGCCTACATATCTATGGTCTTAGGCAAGGTCTTAGTTTTCACTATTTCAAGAGTCTATCTGTAATGCTAGTTGCAGATGCTGTTGATAAGAATACAACTGCCTACTGCAGGTGTATGCACACACACACACGCACGCACACACGCACACACACACATGCACCAACACGTACATGGCACAGATGACAACCTACCTTTTAAGTAAATGATCGGTTCCTACTCAAATTTGAGGGAAATAAATAAGATACACATTATTACACTCTCTAATGTTACTATATGAAAAGGGACCTCTTGTGCCATGTCTTACGATTATTTTTATTAATTTAAAAATGATCACTGAACAGAAAATAGCGCAAGTGTGAACGTTCGACCTAAGCTTGACAAGAAAAAGGTGTTACGTGGTGTTTGAAGCGAGGGAATAGAGGTAAAGGGCAGGTAAATACAGAAAGTGGGAGGGCCAGGACGGGGAATATGCACTTCTAATCTTTGAGCACTGAGACCCACACAATAACAAAGATACATCAGAGGCAAGGCTAAGAGAAGAACATGCAAGCAGGCTGGTTTCTCGGTACAACACCACAAATATTTTACATCTGTCTCTGGGAAAAGAAGACCCCATTTCTCCTTGTAGATCTGTTAATTTCACTTCCAAACCAAAACCCCTGCGTTAAAGCTCTCTGAACCACCTTGTGGCATCAACATGGATATCGTCTGTAATACACTTTAGGCAGCAGAAGCAAACCTTAACTATACTTATTTTTTAAATCATGAAGTCCATCAATGTTTACGGGATCACGTGTTTATGCCTAAATCACTTAATTCTGTTTTTTAATTCTTGAATTCCACAGCCAAGCCCTAGTTGCGTTATAGGCTGCGCAGACTCTTAAGGAACACATTCAGAGCCATAACGTGACGACTGACCACAAATACCTCCATCTTGTTTAGTCAGTGCTTTAGTCCAACTGCAAATATCATCAAAGTGTTTAGCTTTTATTTAAAAAAAATAATATCAATGCTATATGGCCATGACCGTACGCAGGATTTTAGGAATACCAACGTCCAAAAATTGATCTTGCTCAGGGCATGGTCCACCGAAGATTTAATATTTCCCTGATCTGTGCTTTTTAAGATGTTTAGAGAGAACATTTGGATAATACTAGATGGCTGTTCCTTACTCTGTGATTTCTCAATTGTCTCGCCTGACAAATGTACAATTCTCATCTTAATTGAAAACGCATTAGTTGAGTTTTACATTAGATGGAATTGTTATTTGGAGTGCAATTTTGGACAAAATAAATCGTGCACTCTTTGAACAACTAATGCTTTAAGACGTTACATTTAACAGACACAAGGTCGCAGTGTTGTCTTGTAGTGTTTTGACTTGTCATAGTTTTTAAGTGTTTCCAAATGACTAACTTATTGAATATGTTGTTTACTGTATCAGGGATTTAACGTTTTTATGGGAGTTTAGAATGTGGACATTGCTGCCATGCATTGAGTTTCTTTTAAATGAAAAGTTAAATATTTGGACATTGGCACTGAACACAAGATGATTGTAGTCACGTTAGTTATAGCTCTGAATGTGTCCCGTAAATGTCGTCTGACTGTATGTGCTGTCTAACTAACTAGGGCATCTTCAAGAAGTGACAAAGTGATTTAGGCAGAGTTGAGCCCCGCAAGTATTACTGTAATTGACGTTAGGTAAAATAACTATACGCTATATGTTATTGTTTGCTTCTCTGCTGCCACCCTGTGGTCTCTAAAGTGTATCACAGACGATCTTCAGGTTACTGAGACAAGGCAGTTCCCACAGACAGATGTACAATCTTGCTGGTGTTGTACAGAGAAACCAGTCTGCTTGCATGCTATTCTTTTAGGCCTTTCTCTGATGGGTTGAGTGACTGTAATGTAGATGGTCAAATGAAACACCTTGGTAGCTATTCTGGTACAATGGGAATCATATTCTGGTTAGTCTAAATCTTCCAAATAGTTCTTGTTATAATTTTTTAGATGTGGACTAGATTTCTATATGGTATTACTGCGGTAAATCAAAAAATTGCCATATTTTTCTATTTGGTGTTACGTTAGGTTTTAAACATAATTTTAACAGTTTTGAAAACAGTATATTACCATGTGCAAATTTGCCTATAGGAACATTGAGTTGAAAAATAGCAATGAAAAATAATAATATTTATGTTTAACCCACATAAACTCAGAAAAAAAAGAAACGTCCCTTTTTCAGGACTGTGTATTTCAAATATAATGTTGTAAAAATCCAAATAACTTTACAGATCTTTATTGTAAAGGGTTTAAACAATGTTTTCCATGCATGTTCA
>JAODUE010027526.1:0-35726 GCA_027564755.1 Amblyopsis hoosieri
AAAAAAAAACCTGGCAATAGTCAGTCAACCCAAATAATCCTCAGGTTGCTCAGCGATTCTTCTGGTTAAAGAGAAGCAGGGATTTAAACACAGACATAACGATATCTAACAAGACACAGGTGCGTATGAATTAGTGAGAAAATGACAGGTGATAGAAGTGGGTGGGACACAACAGGGAGTCGTAGTAGGTCATTGGCACATACAGGTAGACCTGTCCTGGTTGTGTTTTCTAGGGAAGATACGTTAGGCAGTGGAAGATCAGCACGCTGCATCTTACGTTTTAATATTACATAAGTTGGCCGAAGACTCACTGAAACCTTTGAAACAGAATCCCGACTTTAAGGGACACAGATTATTACCGCATGTCATGTTCTGCTGTCCATCAACATGTTCTAGTTCTTGTGTTTCCACGGTTTTCCAGTTCTTTTCCTTGTTGATTGTTATTGATTTCACCTGCCACTCGTTGTCTGTGTCCAATCTGTGTCCTGTCATCCTGTATTTTAGCCCTGGTGTGTTCTGTAGTCATTTTCGGATTATTAGTTGACGTCAGCCCCCTGGTTTGCGTGTTCCTGTCTGTGTTCTACATTAAAACCCTGAATCCTGAGAGGTCCAAGTGTTGTGCATTTGGGTCCACCCCGCCCTGCTATACCTAACACCGCAGACGTTGCAGTCGCTGGTTCAAACCCCGCTAACTCCTCACCAAGTTCCAGGGTCAGGTGTCTCCTTGCATGACTGACATCGCCATCGGTGTGTGAATGTGTGTTTGAATGGGTGAATGTGAGGCAAATAATGTAAACTGCTTTGGATAAAGCGCTATATAAATGCAATCCATTGTGCCCAACATTTCTCAACTGAAAACTTTAGATACTCCACATCATGTGCATATTGTCTTGGGATATTACCAAGCCTCACGAGTAACACACCGCCACTCACAAATGTGTATAATGAAACACTCACTCAAGAAATAAAGGCAACGTTTCATCGCTTCTGTCTCTCTCTTTAAGACAACTCTCCTGTCTGCTCAGTGCGTAGACAAACATACACTTGCCCACAACTAACCCCCGCCAGTCGCATACACAATTGTTTTTAAAGTCGGTTTGCACTACCAAATATGATTTTCCTGTTCCCTGTGACGGCACTACAAACACAATGGAATAACTTTATCTGTTTAAAAGTATTGTAAGCAATTTAGAGATTATATTAAGAATGAAAAACTATTTGAAATGAAGAACATTTGGTGAAACAGGTCTGTTTTAACCAGTCAGTGGCGTGAACAGGGTCCTTACAGTACAACATTTGGATGGTAAACATACTATATTCATACAGCGCTTTTCCATCCTACCGGCATATCAAAACACTGTATATTATTGCCTCACGTTCACCCATTCACACACCAATGGTGGTATCAGCCACACAAGCTACCATTCAACTACCAGGAACATTTAGTTATGGTTAGGTGTCTTGCTCAGGGACACCTCGACACTTAGCCAGTAGGCAGCGGGATTCCAACTAGTAACTTTTCCATCGACTGCCACCGCACCCTATTCACTATGCCCACTTTGCAACTGCCACCCCTCCACCGATGCACCAACTGTGCACCTTTTGGAGACGAGAGGTTGGATGTGTGCAATATCCAAAATACTTACTGTGTCTGATTAGTGAACTCTGACTGTCATTCTTGCGAAATTCTACTAAGTTGCCTAATTAAACATTATGTTTTGAATTAACTTGATTGATGATTGATTTATGTGTGCAAATTAGATTAAACTGACTTTGAATCAAGCTAGCCTTTGGTTTATGTTACCAAGAGTCTAACAGCAGCAAATGCTTCCAGTTTTACAGTAGGTCAGTACTTCCTGTAAAACTGAAAGTATTTGCTGCTGTCCGACCTTTGCTATCCTAAACCACATTGCCATCGATATCATCGTTACCAGAAGCTTCAGTTTGCTCCTACGGGTCAGACTGAAGCAGTTCCATGTGTGGAGGCAGGTCCAACATGTCTCCCTACTGTTCACACACTGTGTTTAGATTGGTTTAGCTAGGCTATGTACACAGCAAGACAGAGATGTGTGCACATATACACAGACAAATGCATGAAAGAAATAACGCACACTCACACAGCATACATAAATGTTGTACTGTACTGTGTACAAATATTGCAGCCATACAGACAGCTTCATTTTGGGCTTGAGGTATTCAGTCCAAGACACAATTGCTGCTGCGGAAACATCTGCTGCAGGAAAACAGTACAATATAGGCCCAGGAGCATGTAGGACAGCAACATCACGCACACAATTATAAACATTCCAAGAGGGAAATATATGCACATCACTTCTCATGGTGATGTACAGATAGCAGACCGTGAGGAGACATTCGCTGTATTAGCTTGCAGTCGCAGACTCAACCTTTTATAAACGAACATTCCACTGCCCATGTCTGGTGTTGACAAGGTCTTCAGAATGAACCTAATTACAAATGGCAGCGTGGGCAAGCCCCCAAGAATAGTTCTACTATAGTACTAGAAACTATAAAAGTAGCAAAATCATGTAATCGGGACCTATAATAGAAGCAGCATGTTCTTTCGGGTGGTATTAATAACAATAGGAGTTGAGGACAAAATAAGGAGGAGAAGAAGCAAAAATTAGATTGGAGGAAAAACAGAAAAGGAAAAAGTGACAGTGGGAGTAGAAAGGCCTGATTTAGGATTTACTGGGAGGCTTCCCTTGTGATGATTGTAACCCTGGGTGACTACAGCCGTGGTTTGTAAACTCTGGAGTCCGTTTCTAATGGGATGTTAGCATGAAAGGTAAACACTAGGCGTGACTTTGAAGGAAACAACCATTGCCATTAAAGGCCTATTCACTTTGATTAGAAGAGGCAACCTGCCTGATAAATACGGCTCCTGGCAAACACTTCATGTAGGCAAGTACTTACAGTAGGCATTTAGCTGTATACACGTCCTCCAAGTAACCTTAGTTTACTGTGAAGCAAGCGTGTACACCAGGGTGTTTATTTTCAGATCCCATGGTAGAAAGCAACACTTTGTGTGTGAAACGATTTTTGTCTTTTATGTTTTACGTTTCTTAATTTTGTGTTTGCATTCATAAGAATGTTTTTCTACATTCCTGAACGGTGTAATATTCCTGCAGAATATCACCAATTAAATAGCATATTACAGTAATGTGGCAATATAACCTGGATGTCTTGCACTCCACTCAACATTTCCCATGTTGAAAGACTTCAAGACCAAGGCTGACTTTTCACTTATGTCCCTGGTGTATACAATGACGTTTAGAGGTCCCATGGCAACTGAATTTGTTTTGTTGTTTGGTTTGCGTGTTTTGGGTGAATGTAGGACTTTTGCTTCCATAGAGTATATCCAGATATGGCTAATTAATTTGGGTAATTTTAGAGATTGCTTTTACTGAGTATTATTAGTACGTTTTATTATTAGTTTTATTAAAGAGTCCCGCTGTCAATGGGAGAGTTTGTCTAAATATACATTCACCCTGCATATATTTTAATAAAATTTGGATTGAAATCACCATACCAAATCCCTGTGTACAGTATCTGCTTAAGGGCATACTGTTCATCGCGTATAGATGAAAGAAAATCTAAGTGATAGAAAGAAAGTGAAAATTCTGACTTTAGGTGGCCTGGTTCATTTAGAGTTGATCTGCATCATATACTGGATTTTTGTCATAGAGGATATGCAAATCCTCCTCATCTACACCAACTCTGAAATGTCCAATTTTCAGAATCCTGATTGGAATAACAAGCAAATGTCCACATTGCTGTATCCACGTCAAAAAAAGAAAAGCAAACATTTAATTTGGATAGACCCATGTGGCCAGAGCTCTGTTAAGAGCTTGCAAACCATAGTCCAAGGCAAAACACTTTATCCAACATGGCAAAGTTATGTTGTTCAAAGCACAATGTCAAGAAATAATTGGCTTTAGCTTTTTCTTAACCACTTATGACTGTTACATTATACAGGCGCTCAAGAAAATGCTGTGTAGCTTATCTTTTGGGACTCTTTGTTAATCACGGAGCACATATCTTGTAGACAAAACACTGTCAAAATCCTTCATTTTGAAGTATTCTCTGGCTATACTTAGCTTGATATTTCTGGTCAGCGTTAGTCCATTAGTTCAGATGAAAGCAAAAGATAAAGGTCTTAAATGTGGAATTAGAGAATTGACTTAAATTATTTTAATGAATGTAAAATTCAAATTATATCTAAGAGTTGTGTATGTATGCAGTAATTTTGTGTTCTAATCTCATTATTTAAAAACATTTTAATGCTTGACCAACATAAATAAATACTTTTTTAAATAATATGAAGTAGAATAGAAGTACCATATTAGTCATTTGATAATGCAACCAGCATTTTCTACATTCGTCTTTCAATTTGCATATTCCCTTCATTGTAATTAACACTTTGTTTAAATTCCTCATTGCAACAGAAATGACTAAATGTGGCCTAAAATATTCAGAATTCTCGATTAGATATTAGGGTCACTGCTAGTTTTATCCATGCAAATACTTATTGTGATTAAATATAATATAATAAATAATACAAAAATAGCATGCTTCTGACATGCTAAGCGATTTGAGGCACCAAGATGTAGTTGGTTGGTTAGGTTTCAAGTTGTGCAAACAACCCCCATTATGGCTTTGGGAACATTCAGCCCAAACATAATGATTTGAAATCAACACAACCGTATGTTGACAGAATGACAAAAAGAGAGAATGAAAGTGGAGAATAGGAATGAGTGAGTGAGGGAACAGTGAATCCTGGCATATGTTGGCTTTTTAGGGATGGCAGTCCGCCTCTATGCCTGAGCGAAGCCAAGGAATCAACAGCATTCAGGAAGGGTAACAGTGATGATGCAGGCAAAACTCAACCCCAGACCACCCACTTCACTGAAGACTTTGGTTCCAAAACAGTATTGATCAATCCTCCATTTCAAAGTATTCCCAATGCTGCCGTTTCCTCAGAAACATCTATGTATTTCATGTTAGTTACTGTAAACAACAAGTATAAATATGACATTTCAGTTAAATGGAAAATTGTCTAGGCAATACGGTAACCTAACCAAGTTAAGTTGAACATATGTTATTTTATTTTAAGCCTCACAAACTATTTTATTTGTGCGTGAATATTTGTTCCAATCTCTGCTATGCTTTTTTATGTTTATTTTTCTTTCTCTCTATTTTATTAATTATGAGGGCTAAAAAAAACTGTAATTGAGGAAAGCCCTGGATGTCGGCCAACAGGTCAAAGGTTGTGGGGGTCAACCGTGAGTTCAGACTGAGCTGTAACTCACCTAGTCTTGACAGCGTCCGTCTAAAAACTGTTTCCAAGGTGACAATGAATGAAGAAGTGATGTGAAGGTGTGTCAGTCAGGGTGTGCTTGTTTTCTTAACGGCCAGGCTAAACTGTGGAGGCCATTATAGTGTGCATTTGTAGGCCTACTAACTCATTATTTGGGGATTTTTATAAATGCCAAATATTGACTTCTGACATATATTCAGATTTTGGAATATTCACATATCTCTGAATAATATTCTGAGATCTAATACAAGAGATCCAACACAAAGGGTCTTTATACTGTATATGATAATGTATAAACGATTGCACTGCAAACTGTGCTATATACCGTAAATAAAGATTATTATTATTATTATTATTATTAATTATTCAATATTGCTTTTGCTTAATTGATACATTAATTGTATGAGAGTCATTAGAAACGTTTGTGTATCATCGGATGATTATTAATGCAAATAAAAAACTGTATATAACTATTCAAAATAAATGATATACTGTATGTCATATACAGAAATTATACAAAGGCCAAGTTAGTCTACAAAATCAACGTCCACACAAAATACAACATACTGTAAGTAGTTTGTGGTTGCATGTATAACAGGACCATAGACACAGTGTGTCGCAGGCATTAGAACGACACACGTGGTCAGAACAGGTGTTTGCTGTCTTCAAGCACAGTGACAGTTCACAGCACAACACCTCCTGCAGTCTTGCTCTGCTAGTGAATTATACACTGAGGGGTTTCAGCGAAGCCTGTCACATTCCCTCTTCGCAGTCAGCTGGCTGATAAGAAGGCGTTCGTGTGTAGCAACTGACACAGGCCCATGGAGTGGCTTGTGGCTCTGCTGCAAAGTGCTGATTTGGGTTGTTATATATCACCCCCCCCCCTTCCCTGTCCATTAACGAAGCTAGAAATGGCCCCACAGGCTTGAAGGAGACATCCCAGAGCACAAAACTTCCCTCAAACCAACATGGGACTCCTGTCCTCCTTACGCACGCACACACACACATGCACGCACGCACACACGCACACACACACACACACACACGCACACACACACACACACACACACACACACACACAGTGAGAGATAAGCAGGGGATAAGCAAGTGTTTTATATAGTCCAGGCCCACCATTTAGCTACTCTCACAGTCTTAGTTCAAGGCCCACTTTTGGGATGGCAGTTAACTGCAAATTGGAAATGTCATGAAAAGTGTAAACATTACTGTAGTAGTAATCTGTTACAATGATAGTCGGAGGTCTCATCTTCAGAGATTAGCCTGGTCCTAGCAGACATGAAGTGGCATGTTTGACCATTTCAAGTTGTAAGCTTGTATCCTACAAGCGTTCCTGACGAGGCTCTGCTGATGGATGTCATACCTCTTTAATGTTTTGCTCATTGATAATATGAATGCCCAATATGGATCCTCCCTTCATGTAAACACTTGTCCTCAATGACAAACAGTCGTTCTGCTCACTGTTACAGGCCTTCTGCCACACAGCCTATTAGTTATCTCCTAGACTGCCCCAAAGCAGACTGCGTTGTAATTCACGAGCCTGCACTCAAAGTGTCTTTATGGATGAGCCTCTACATGCATCGGTGCTCTCATTCACACGGTTCACTTAGCACAGTTGGGCTTGTGGGCTGTCAGGTATAGGGTCATTATAGCCCACTCACAGGCTGTCTGCACGAAAGGCCTACATTGCCAAGCACAGCACCTTAAAACATTTATGCCGCGCTGTCAAGTAGCAGTTAGGGAAACATAAAGTTTCTGCTTTATGTGACTCTCGCTTAGCAAACGGTGATTATGTAGGTCTACTTTAACCAGAGGGAACATTTAGTCAATTTAAAAGCGGTGTTATTGCAGCTTCTGGAATGTCCCGTACCTCTGAAACTCTTTTATAACTTTTATTTTCTCGGGAAGTGATGTTAAATCTTAATTCTATTCTATTTTTAAAGGATCTTGTGTTTTGATCAGAGATGGACATTACTATTTAAAGGAAAGTTAAAAAGAACCATACATTTACAATGAAATGAATGTGATAAATGTTCACAGGATACAAATAGGCTGGATTTGTATCTTACGAACACTGAATGACAAAGAGAGCTTGTTCCTTATTTAGATTTGAGTCTGTCTTTTTAGGTAAACTAGACTGTCCTATACTGTTTATTCTACTTTGTCATTTCTAATTATGTGCTACAAAGATCCAGCTCATTATACACCATAGTTCAGGGAATCCTCCACCAAATGCGGAATGTCTATAGGCAATATTACCACTTGACTAGCTCAGTTCATTGGTCACTGATATTTGACATGAAATAACCAATACATAATTTAATTGGTTACAGTAATTTGTTCCAGTCTGAGGTTTCAGTGGAGGAGGCTGGTTGTAACGCTGTAGGTCTTAGGGCAGGATAAACCTTTCAAGAAAAAAGCATTTCAAGAGACATGCACATCATCCACTCAAATTCCTCTTCGTTTTCATTCTAATGTTGGCAAACACTTGCTTTTGCTGCCCGCCATACTTTCTCTTGGTACTCAGTACTACTCACTGTCTAGAAATCCACGGCGGTTAGTTTAAAAGCTATCCAAATAACCTGACACCCACGTTCTCCATTTTTACTGTTTCCCAAGTGGTGTTTTTATATGATTGGGCGTGTTTGTGTGATCTTGGCTCTCCTGGGTACTTTCCATTTATGAGCCCCACCAGACCCAGCAATGAGTCAGCGACATTCACCGGAGAGACGAGCCTTGAGGCAAGCTCTGGGGCTTACGTTTATGCCAGCCGTCTGTCACATCGCAACTCTTTCTTCCTATGTGACTTATGGTGTGTAATGTGTACTGTCTACAGGGCCCACGTAAGCTTTGCGTGCTAAACTCGCAGTGAAAACACTAGAGTGAAGTGATTGTTGGACATTCTGTTGCTAAGGCAGTCTCCGATGCAGAAATCACATATCCAGAGGTTCGGCTTGATCATCAACTGATGTTTATGTTTTAAGATATATGTTTTAATCCCCTAAACCATCATCTGAAGACAGAAAAACATTTCCAAACAATCTCTGGTTCATTAACAGACGGTGTAATTCATCATTGCCTCAGTTGTGTTGATGCCATACTCATTGTTTTCTTTCAAAGTTTTGGGGGGTAGACCATTGGAGGTTTTGAGGAAAGTGACACTTATATCACCCTGATGTAGTTCGGGAAGCTGTATTATATCTGAAATTGAGCCTGAGAAAATGTTAAGTTTCTCTTTAATATCTATGCCAGCAGAGGATATTACATTGAAAAGTTAATTCCACTTGGCAGGCGCTTGCTAATGGCTGAGAGTTGGCCGTTAGATTTGGATAGAAAATAGGTCCAAATGTATTTTATTGTCTCTGCGATCATGGGCTGATTGAAAGGTTGATATCAATCTTCTTTTTTTGTGTTTCTTTTCTCAGTTCCATATTTTAAAACCATTATACTTTATCCACATTTGATTGATTTGATTTCATGATTTAACTCTTTATGTTAGATTAGAACATTTTGGCTTGTTTTATATCTTTGATAATTTAAGACGCCAAAAACTGTAAGTAGGATTCAATAATATCTCTATTTGTGCTTGTTGTGAAGGGGCTTTGGCTTTGCCAAGCAATTATTTAACTATAGTAGGCTGTTTTGTGGTGCCAGATCTTTTCCTAAAAAATCTGCAATTAGTTACCATGGTTGCAAACATTTTATTTTGCATGCATTCATATACACACTAGTACGCTGTTCAGACAATGCACTAGAAGCAGCACTAGTGAAATATTCCTGAGTGTTTGCATGTCTGTGTGGGTGTGTGACCTACACTTTTGCCCTAAAGTATATCTTCACTCGAGCTTGAGGTCTGCCTCCTTCGAACAGTCATAGCGCAAGCTAGTTCCCATAGGAATGCATGTCAACACTGAGTGTACTGCTGGGGGAGGCTGTAACCGGACGTGAGTCCTAACGCGATAATGGGAACAATCTGTAGCTTCACACGGAGAATCAGAGAGAGAAAGGTACTGTCACCAATCACACACCAGTGAGGGATATTTTCAGTGCACAATGGGAAATATTCAAGTTGTAACTAGGATTGTTAGTATGTCCGGCAAATACACAATTTAAAGCTACAATGTGGAACTTTTTCATAAATGTAGGTTTTGCTGCAAATGGCTGGTGGGTAATTATTAATCCCAATTCATTAATGTTTTGGTTTGCAGTTAAAGCAGGTTAGCACCCTGCACCGGTTGGATCACCAGACAAAAAGCTGCCCATACACTGGTATTGAATTGATCACTTATCAATTATGCTACTGTAGGAGTCACCAGTATGATCCAAACTGGAAGGTCTAGCTGTCAGCTTGGTTTGAACCTTTTAAAACAGATAGGCCTGTCACCACCTCCTCCCACCAAGTCATTTCAGGCTTGACAGATAGAGATGAAAGACTTGTTTCATGATAAACCAATGTGAGTTACTGTGAAACTCTGCCCCATCACTCAGTCACCTTCAGTATAGCTAACTACGTACATCTGGTTCCACCTATAATCCTTAAGATCATTACTTGGGTGGCTCTCAAACAATGAAAACAAATTGCTTTATGCTTGCATTTATCTCTGGAGAAAAATCAGGGTAATTTCAGTAATCGACGATGTCGAAATGCAGAATTTGTGGGCTGGGCATGTATTTTCTACATTGTACACTTTGGTATGCAGCGATTGAGGAAAATGATATCGATCTATCCACCGTGCGTTTGAGTGCAGAAGAAGGCGTTGCGTACAATATGTGTGATGTGTGTAAATGTAAAAAAAACATGTTTTTCTGTACCTTTTTAAAAACATCAATTTCTTTGTGTTCTCTTTTTTTTCTGCCATTCTTTGAGACAGATTGAGAACTACATCAAAGAGAGTATGAAGGCAGAGATGGCTCAGATACAACAGAGCGCTGTCCACAACCATACAGCAGCAATGTTAGAGATGGGCACCAACCTCTTGTCTCAGACAGCCGAACAGACCCGCAAACTGACTGATGTCGAGACACAGGTATGCACCTTGCATGGTCTGTAGAAAGTGTCCCGATATCTATATTATATTACTAGCTGTATAAAGTGATTATTTTTTTATTTTTTTATTTTTTTTTTGTTACAGGTTCTAAATCAAACATCCAGGCTTGAAATCCAACTTCTGGAAAATTCCCTGTCCACCAACAAGTTGGAGAAGCAGTTTCTGGTCCAGACCAATGAGATTAGCAAGCTATATGACAAGAACGGGTATGAGCACGACACCAATCTAAGTAGCATTAGCTACCATCAACACTGCACAATTGGATGAAGATTGACCAGAGGAAATAATAATAAGCGCTGCGCACACATGTTTAGAAATAAGATTCTCAGACTTTTTTAACCAAGCTGCAACCAAAACAAGCCTAATACCTAAAAGCAGAAGCATAGGCTATAAACATCAACAAGGTTTTGTTAAATATTATCACAGATATTAATTTATTTAAAACAAAATTTGAATAAAGTGTATGTGTACAGTACTGTACATTTCTATACCGGTTTGAGACCGTATACAGCTATGCCTTTTTTCAACATTAGCTAATTTGAGTCGGTAGAGCTACAATCTACTGTAGTTACAGTACTAGCTAGCGCTCATGGATTTCCAAACAGAAAAGCGTCTGTATAAGAAAAACATTAAAGTCAGAAAGACATCTTATTCTTTGCCATTGAAACTAGCCTTGAGCACTGAGGACTTGCTATCCCTATTGGGTAATTAAAAGCTATTTCAAAACAAGCATGTGGATTTTGGACAGAATAATATGTAGGATGGAAGTGTCCCAGATGATGTTGTGTTCAAAATAGGCTTGGTCACATTATTTCATGCAGATTATTACATCCACAAGACCTCTTGCAATCACTTAAAAGGAGAATGAATAGTGGTCTCTGGTGGTTCTTACTTTTGATTCATTCTTAAATCCATTAGAGATGTTGTAGATTTCTCTGGGCAATTTTGCTAAGCTTGAAATATTTGCATGGAGACTGTGAAGTCTTAGTTTTGATACATTTGAATGTTTTGGTGATTTTGAAGTTAGGAATTAAGATGTAATGTTTATCTTGAGTGTGAAAAACAAAGCAACTAAGTGACTTACTGGAAAGCATTCATTTTTTGTATTATAGATGTCCGATACTCATTGGTGTAGGTTCTCGTATTGGTATCACATGCTAGGACATTAGGACAGAGTAGAGAAGAGTCAGAGGTGTGAAAATATTATTCCATTCCCTCCGTTTGTCATGGATATGAGGATAAACACAGATCTTGTTACGTAATTAACACAGTCACAACTGTGACGATTACAACAGAACACAAAACAATATTTGATCTAGTCGAATCCCACAAAGGGTCTTTGACCTCGGCAAAGAAATCCAGCGGAGTCCGAGGCCTGGAGGAATAATTTTAGCGTGACGCAATGGCAGCATTCCCTGACCTGACCTGGCTCTCTCCTCCTCTTCTCCCCTCAGCCTCCTGGAGCAGAAGATGTCAGAGATGGAGCAGCGTCACCGCGAGGAGCTCGAAACGCTGAGGGAGGAGAAGGGGAGCTTGCAGACGTTGGTGGGGCGACAGAGCGGGGTGATCCGAGAGCTGGAAACCCAGCTGAACCGAGCCACGGGGAACAGCACCGCTCTCCAGAGACAACAGCAAGAGATGATGGACACAGTCCATAACCTGCTCAACCTCTGCTCCAAAGATGGAGGTGGGAAATAACACATTTTACATACCGCTACAATGCTATTCGTTAGGTGGGTTAAATGTAGGACACCTCATCTTGTTCTTGTCTTTTTCATATCGTTACAATGCTACAGTATTTATTGAGGTAATACAATTGACTAATAGAGGTAATACAGTGATTCAGCCCATTTTTTGTATCTATAATCTGGTACACCATTTGACTCAAACATTGGTTACTCCAGCAGAAAGGTTGGTTGGCACTTATCTACAGTAACGTACTTATCTACAGTACCAAAATGACCAAAAGAGCCTGATTTCAGCTTTAGATAGCTGGACTCATAACACTGCCATCTTTCAAGAAAATCAGTGTTTTCAGAATCCAGGGGTTATAGATGGTTTTACTGTACAAGCCAAGTATACAATAAAGAACACTAAGAATATTTACTTCCACTCTCTACAGTATATCATATCTAATATGACAAATCCTCCATCGTTCTACCGTCCTTGTGGTACTGTGATATAATAATAGAAGTTCTATAACACTTCCACCATACTGAGTGATACAGGAGGGCTCTGGAGTCCCTTCAACCATTGAAAAAACATTGTTCTTATTGTGACTCAGTGTGGTGCCCCTTTGAAAGGCATGCCTTTTGCTCATAGCGCAGTATGGTGCTCTCTTTATGGTAATGGTTTATCACGCTTTACCCTATAAAGTTTGTACTTGCTGCTTGAATGAAAAGTCAAACAGCCACCACTTCTGAGTAATGGACTTCATATCCTTCCATGTCTCCCCACCAGGGTAATAAGAGACTAGGGATTTCCCTTTCGGTACAATGTTTGACCCGGGCAGCAATGCTGCTCTCTAGATTAGCCCAATGCAATGAACTCATTACCCTGGCTTTGACAGTTTAAACCACCTAACACCACAAACCCACTTGATCCCAACATTGCCCTTAACTCCCATTGGTCACAGGAGACTTCCCATGAATGTCTGTTTTGGGGATTGATTACGTGCTGGTTTGGGCGAAACAACCCCGTTTCTAATAGCAGGCTTCATACTGTGATGCCTCTAGTGCAGACATGGCCAAAATCAGGCCCGGGGGGGCCGGATGAGGCTGTTTGAGACATTCTACTCGGCCTGCCCGGTACATCAAACATTTCAAAAATAATAACACAACATAAAATTACTTGACGAACTCTGCAGGATGTTGCTTTAGTTACTGCTGCCAAAAATAAAACGTAGTTAACGTGAACTGTTACGTTTGATTATGAAAATGGTGTTGCATAGGAATAGCCTATATATGCATAAATATGCAAGTTAACAAAGTTAGCTGTTTTGTGTTTTATTTTAAAATGTTTAGCATGTTGGTTAAAAAAGTATGGTGGCCCGTGAAGTTCTGACATTTTCAATGTGGCCCCCAAGTGAAAATGATTGCCCACCCCTGCTCTAGACCCCACATCGCTTACTGTTTCTCCCCGTCAGACAGGCCATGAACACACGAAATACATGAGGGGATAACTGCTGTGCCTGATTATCACATGCTTTGTATTTATCATGCATTCTCCTTCCATACTTTTAATGTTCCATGCGATAAAAGGTCACTAGCGGCCTATTTTAGCCTGTGGACTTCGGTGCAGATGGAATTGGTGAGCGCATGTTTAATACCCTGCAGTGTTCATCTTGGCAAGAGGAGGTCAAATCTATCTTATCACGTTAAAGCAACAAACCTGTGTAACATTTTCATGTAAATACATGTCGGTTTCGCTTCTAGTCATTACTGTTTGAGGTACTGTAATACAATAACAAACCAGGCTAGTATCCATTCAAAGGCTGTTTATTGAATTTCAATGAGGTTTTATAATCAGGTTTCTAGGTGCGAAATTGTTTACATACAATAATTCAAATAAATTGGCATTTAAGCTGTGTGCTACACATACAGAAAATGACCAGACTAACTTCTACTACTACCTACTAAAAGTAACCTAATGGTCTCAATACACCCACATTTTAAAGCATGTCATGGCAGAATTGTGTGGCACCTGAATGTTCTTTAGTTATTACTATTGCCAACGGGCCGTTATATTGGCCTGTTGCTGTCTATTTGCTGCAGTTGAATGGGCAATACTTTAAGTTACAGGCTTCTTGAATGTGACTTAGCCTGGTGGAACCAGACCCAATTTTCACTTTGTGAATAATAGATTATGCATAGATACTCCAATGGAAAGTGTTTGCAGTCATCATTTATCTCCTCCCATTTCGCTATCTTACCGCTCTCTGTGCGTGTTGAAAAAAGAATCTGATACTTCTACACAGCCCTGGCTCCGTAAATAGGAGCATAAACGCATATCAAAGCCGTAGCGTTTGCTTCACAATGCGCTTCAATGTGTGAGGCGGCACTGCAGAGGGATATTGCTTTGACTTGAGCTCGAAGTTAGCAAACATTCTCGAAAATAACTGACCCAGTAAAATCAGGTTGTATTTTACAAAGAACAAATACTGTAGACTGACAAAAAAAAAACTAAGTATCACTTGTAGGCTATATTGTATGAATTTAGTATGTTAGGTCATTAAAATCTAAACATAATATGTATTTACTAGAACTAGTGTCCTCATTTGCCAATTTCAACTTATTGTACAGTATATATCCTGAGATTTATAGGATCATGCGTTTATTTACTGGCAAATAAGTATTTTCTGGCTTTAACCTAGCATTCATTTTATCACCTTATCTCCCTGTCACTTCCAGTTTCAGTAGGTCAGCAGAGTAGGGCAGCTATAGCCATGATTGGTGTGTGCCTTTAACAAGAGGAGATTGACGTGAAACGTTGCCACTTCTTCTGTGGTCTCTTCCTACTCTGCGGGGGTGCCTAGGTCTGAGCCGGGTGTGCAGGTCAGAGGTCAGGCCTTTCTTCACCCCAGCCTGAATAAGTCAAACTGTAATAGCTCCTGGGGGATGCCCTGTCCAAAAAGAGGTGAAGGAGTAGGTGGGTCCCACCAATCGGCCCATTCCCACTGCCATTTACAAGTAGGGGACCAGAGCTTTACGGCTGTTCTGATGAGGCTGTTTGTTTATTTGAGAAATAAATGAGGGTTTTCAGGAGGAGAGGGCAAGCGTTTCATGCCATCGCATGGCGTCTGTGCAAGTTAGGATCTGTTTTGAAAACTCCGTTTGAGCAGTTCCTTCAAAGCAGCGTCTCGAATCGGCAGTTATGGCTGTTGCAGGGGAGATATATCCTTAGAAATGGGTTTTATAGTAAATCTTTTTAAACACCGTTTTCAATGTCCCAGAAAGGTTTTTTTTTCTGCAATTAAGATTTACAACGTCTTCCACCACTGCAAGTCATCCTGAATGTGGCCAGATGCCCACATGTTGCTCTTGTTTAGGCTATAATCATTACCTAAACCTTATTAGTGTGCAATGAGCCACACACTGTTATTAACGGTAATTGACCTCAACTTTGGACCAGTATTTAAAAACTTCTGGCTGCTAAATATGATATTCTTTACAGTCTTCTATTAGCCTGCAAAATATATTCCATTCATCATGTTTACGGCAGGGGAAACTAATATAAGCTAAATAGAGTGGGGTCGGGGTTTCTTGGGTGCCTCAAATTGGCGTTTAAGTGGTGTGCTACACATATGGTAAACGACCAGACTGCCTCTATTAAAAGTAACCTGATGGTCTCACACCCACATTTTCTAAACATGTCATGGCAGAATTGTGTGGCACCTGCATGTTCTGCAGTTTATACTGTTGCCAGCTAGCACAAAGACATGACACGCATTCCCATTCAAACGAATCTAATACTACTACATCTTATTGCATGACATTCTTCAGATATGGCCAGACTCCACCGCCAGATCATTGGGTTCTCTTAGAAATCACGATATGCCTCAGTGGTGTTTAGTGACTGAATATAGTCACATGGGAGCAGTGAGGTTCACAACAGTCCATTTCCAGCTCTCTATCTCTTTGGACCCAGTACTTGTCCTCATTTGGCAACGGCACTGATTTACGCAAACACAGTAATGCTTGTCCTTTCACATGAACCCCCCTTCTCCTACTGGACGCGAGTCCCCACTGAACCACTAAATATATATCTGTAAATAAATATCGGGGCACACATAATATTTTCAGAGAAAGGCAGCAAGCTGTTCGAGAGAGAGTGAGAGAGAGACACATCTTTCGCATCACTTGTCAGATAGCCTTCTTATTGCAAGTGAGATCGCAATGGTTGTAGTGGGGTGGAAAAAAATGTCCACAAAGTTGCAGCGCCGAGGGCCAGAATGTTCCCCTTTGACACCGATCTTAGTGGCCTCTATAACTTGACACTCTGGTGCACAGCTAGGGGAAAATTACCGCCCGACATGGATGTCTTTTGTTGTGTTAGGGTCTGCAGTGCAAGGGTCTGCTCTGTCAACCCATCACAGTGGGAGATTATTGTTGTCGACGCTCTTTACTTTGTTAAAAGCAAGCCTACAGTCGTTAGCTTAAATACATGGCTCACGTCCACAGCGGAGTGCCGGGTTCAGGAGGCAAGGGATCATAGCAGCATCTAAGAATCGCTGACACGTTTCACTTTTAGCCCATGACATCTTAGTCAGGTCGGCAATCCCAACGGTGAAAACATTGGTGCGAAAGCTGGGATGAGCCCCTCATTTGCGAGAAAACAATTTGGAAGGAATGTCCATCTATAGGTATGACAAGGGATTTAAAGGTAAATATAAAACACTTGCTATAACAGGAGCTTGTAGTATTTGGTCCTCAGCCTCTTGCTTGGTTTCAAAATATTGATTCTGTAATTATCTGCAGATGGAAATGGGCACAGCTGTGGCTTTGAGGAAGCCTGTCACAATCAAAAAGAAAACGATTTCCAAAGTGCTTTTCTCCTGTTAATAAACTTGTCTTCCTCTTCAGATGTTATCTAGCCGTTATGAGATATCCTCAGTGAGACCTCTCTATGCGGCTTCTGCCTTAGTTTCGTCCCATATCTTAGGTGTATATATCTTATGATGAACTGGCCTGCTAGGGGGGTTATCCTGGAATAATAAACATTAGGTTGTCCAGATTGTGCAAAGAAATGCTTGTCATTTCCACGTTCACATTGTAGTGCATTAATGATTATGGCATTATATTTCCATACATCCCTGAACATTTTGCATGTACAGTTCTGATTTGGTGACTGCCCGGCTGTGTCGAGTGGTCCAAATACAGCAGGTACCTGATTTTAAAGTGATTAACTCACTAGATGGTTTACTGTACATATACAGCATATAAGCCTTTAAGATAGCTTCAGTTTTGTGAAAGTGTATTATACTCCATTTTCAATGAAAGACCACGTCCATCATCCTTTGTAAATATTGTACAGCGGTGCCAAACAGCACAAAGAGAGTGGATGAAGAAAAGAGGTTCCGTGACTGTGCCGACATCTACCAAGCTGGCTTCCACAAGAATGGAGTCTACACCATCCACATGAGCCCCCAAGAGACCAAAAAGGTAGGCAGCGCATATACACCTTTTTCATAGCATCCAAGGACCTCTTTGATGGATTTAGCCTTGTTTCTTCCAGTGTGACTTAACCAGAATCTCACTGAACCACAGCTGGACTTTGGCCAGTCAGGGACACTCTTGACCAGTTAGGCACAAGAGGGCAAATGTTTAGAAGAGGAATAAGAGGTGGTCAAATAGGGGGCCCCCAACAGGTGACTTCCAGAATGTAATATAATACATTGTGAGAGAAGGGCAAACCTGGTCTAGCCCCACTTACATCACTGTAATCAGGAGGCCGCAGTCTGAAGCAGCAAGGCAGGGAAAAAATTCAAAATAATATAATTTGGTTGCACAGATCTCTCTTGTGTGCAAATATTGGGTCGGGCGTGTTGTGTATTTAGCACTGACAGATTTAAGTGAATTTAAGTGAATTTCAGGTAGGAAGTGTGTGTGTGTGTGTGTGTGGGCGGGGGGGTGCTTGCATCTCTGTTTGTTTATGTCTTTCACCGCAACAGGAGGCTGCCAGACTTCCGTCTGATGGCAGCAGGGGTTGAAAAGGATTGGGGGGGTTTTGTGTTTGTTTGTGTATGCACAAGTGCGTGAGTGCGTGAGTGTGTGTGTGTGTGTGTGTGTGTGTGTGTGTGTGTGTGTGTGTGTGTGTGTACGTGTGTGTGTGTGTGCGTGTGCGTGTATGCATGTGTGTGTGCATGCGCGCCTGCGTGGTTGCTGGTTTTGTGCAACACAGCTCTGTCAAAGGTGCGTCCTTAATTATACCCAGGCTGTGTTCCTGTGTGTGCAGCTGTGTGGGCTGACCGAGGTGAAAGCTCTCCTCCCCCAAAACAAAGAGCAGAACGTCCGATAGCGTGGTGTTATCAGCTTACACGCGGCGAGACGCAGGGTTAGGGGCCGCATTGCACCCAGGTGTCCGACGGTATGTGCCCAGCCGCGAAACCTCCCCTTTGATCCCCCCCGAAACGAAGCCTGCTGATGAGGAACATCTCTGGGGAGCTGGTGAGGGACAAGGAGATGTTGATTATGCTTGAGAAGGAGATACTTGGCATTCCCGACCGTGATTCACGGGAGAGGCTTCGTAAAGGGCAAGGAGTGCCTTGAAACGGGATGATTGCAGAAATGAGTTTAGTTGCTCGTTAATGCATCTGGGAATAGCTGGACGATGATGAATGTAGTGCATTGATAGGTTTGCTCTAGTGTAAAGAAATGTTTTCTAAAGTATTCACACATTATTATACAGATAGCATCATACAGGGACTGCAAGGGTTACCTCATAGAATATCATTGGTCGTGCTGGGGCTTCTTTGGGGGTTCTTTAGGTGGTCATGGGTTAGAAGGTTCCTGTGTGACCCTGTGTGTGTTTGTGTGTGTGTGTGTGTTGTACTGTAGGTGTACTGTAACATGGAAACAGCTGGTGGCGGTTGGACAATCCTCCAGCGGCGAGAAGACGGCAGTGTTGACTTTCAGAGATCGTGGAAAGAGTACAAAATGGTAAGAGAGGAGAAGAGACACACAACACTGTACACAGATACACCCAGCCAAGAGTCACATCCAATGATGTATTGTAATGGCGAGTCAAGACACACAGGAACAGTGGAAGAACACTTAAAAGGCCTTTAAACATGAATGATAACACCACGTGTATGAGCAAAACACCCTGTCCGCTGTTGGACTGTAGCACTGCTGTACTTTCTGGCCTACAGTCAGCGTGTTGAGAACAGATCTTGGAACAGTTTAACCAGATGTCCTTCCCTTCCCCGGCATTAGCAGCGGGACCTTTAGAAAATATGCCTGCTGGCCATACGGGATGTATTCCCGTCTGTCTTCTATTAATAGAGTGACGTGGGGCATCTGAGATCGACGCTGGCTCTAACTGAGGGTTAGGGTGACATATTGTTAGTCCTCGCGTTTTCCAGCAGGAAACCACTAGCCAAATCGAAGGACAACACATTTGTTTAGTCTTCCAGCACCATGCCAGGTGCTAGGGAGAACATAATCTGTGTGTTATCGAGGGGAAGATTGACTTTGTGTTAACATTTAGGGGACTTCACTAAAACACATGATTTATATGTGTTAGATACAGCTCGACAAACACTAATATCACACTGATATTGCATTACACTGCAATGTATTATCAGTGTGTTATTAGTGTTTGTCGAGCTGATTACAGTACACTAGCCTATGGGAGATGCTTTTGAGCTCCATCCTCTGTCTCTGAAGCATGACTTACAAGCCCATTGAGAAGGATGTCAAAAGAACCATGGCATGCGAGCCAAAAACGACAAGTTACACCGGACAAAAGGGAAATACTTGGGCTGTCTATGGGACTATGGCAGTCTGCCATATTTCTTTTGCGGCTATTTTTATGGCATTATATCTTAATAATGATAGTGATAGATTAATGAAACGCCGTGTCTATGGGACAGTATTAAAAGAATAGAGCAACATTTCTAGTGTGTAACCTCATGCTGATCCAAGCTTTACCGTGTACTGTACAGTATGAGCTTCTCCTATAGCGAATCTCAAGTTGGAATAATAATATTAATAATTGTAATGAAATGGTTTCTAGCGCAGCTTGCAAATACTGGGTTGATATTAGGATAACTCATTGTACCCAAGTGTAACTGCACCCCAGCTCTGAGCCTGACTCCACCACACACTGCACAACTTGATGCTAAATGCTAAAACATTGTCAAGGAGCTGAGGGAGCACCACATTCTCATTCCCAACAAAAACTGCAGCTTGGTCAAGGGCCTTTCTCGTCAGTTTTGGAAGCGTTAGAAAGCCTTTGGCGTCTTAGGATGAAGACTTCGGTCATTGACTGTTACGGCAAGGCTACGGAGTTACCACAGGTTTATTTTTAGCTATATGAGCATGCAATTTCAGCGCAAGTATTAGCTCCTGGTTGTAGATAAATAATCAATATACAATCGAGAGTTTGGAATGAGTAGCGAGTTGGGAATGAGAACGTGTTGTAATCTCTGTCATGTTAATGCATGATTGCTTGAAAGGAGGCCTGATATTATGCATTTGACCTTTGAGGAGAGGTATTATGGCTATGGGGGTAAAAAATCATGGTGGTAAAAAATCCAAAGTTGGGGTAAAAAATATAAAACAAAAGAATGAAAGAGAAGAGAGACAGTTAAACAGACAATTAAACACATTAAAACTAGGGAGCTAGCAATGAGTAGCGTCCAGATTCAGACAGGTGGACAAATTGAGTGTGTATATTGGAATATTTGGACGTCAAGGACTTTGGCACTGAAACACGATGGTAATATAACATCCCAACATTGCAATGGTGTTAAATACCTCTCCTTGGAAAGACCGGAGGTGCTGGAAAATGTTTTATTGCGCAATTAATTCAGCTAATATTGGTCTCCCCACTCAAATGCTCACGGATTTATTACGGTTAAAGGCTTTGTAAATCTTTCAGTCAAAGCTGTACGAAGCCGTCATTTTTCACCATGGCAGGACAGAGCATTTTTGGCAGAGATTGTGTACTGCACTAGATATTAAAAAATGTTCATATGGTAGTACAATGTTTATAATTGCATTACCAGAGATGGAAGTGCGCCACAGGACTGTATACCAAGCATGCAGTATATATCACATACCCTCTCTGCTGGGCGCCATATATGTTGAAATCACAGCTGATATCAAAAACCCACCGAATAATAATCCATATTTATCTGTCTTCCCAGGCTAAAACAAATGTTCTACACTTAAAGATGTATAAATTTCACTGTGTTTTTTGCTCTCGCTCTCTTGCTCTCTCTTTGCTGAGCGCGTGTTCCCATCCAACAATGTGACTAACCATCTCTTCAACTCTCATGGAGTTGAGAGATGATCAGGGGCTTTGTGCGTGTGAGGGAACGCTGTGTTCTGGAACACAACAAAGGGAGTTGGGGAAGGGGTGTGTGGGGGTTCTGTTGACAGAGGCCAGATCTAGGTCCCCACGCTGCAGCCAGGGGTCCCCGGTGCGAGGATGGTGGGGTGGCTGAAATTGGCTGGATGGGAGAACAGTTTGGGAAGGTTGGGGCCTTTAATGGGCAGTCACGTTCTCTATTTATTTTTTCAACCTAAGGAATGCCCCCATATGTATACCCCCAACCAACCACACACACACACACACACACTCAACCCATCAGTCAATATTGAGTGATTTCAAACCACAATGTTGTGGTGATGTTATGACGCTGACCGCCATAGGCCATTTATCCTGTTCCTATCCTATCCTTGTAAAGATGACTTTGCCCATGACTAAGCGCTACTCTAATCAAAATATAAACTCAATTGTTAAAATTATTTTGTTTTGTATGCATGCGCATATACTGTACAGTACAGTATATGATTTGGGCAAGGATGGATGGAAAAGGAGTGTGTCTATTTCAGCTGGTAGCAATTTATTAGGTGCATATTAGGTGGTTTTAGTAGTATAGGGTTTTATCCGCAACATCAAGGCCACAACACATAGTGTATCATAGAAAATATGTAGACTGTATTTCATAATAGCTGGCATTTTGCTGTTGGCTTTTGTCTATTGTGCTGTAGCCTGAACTGAAGCAACAAATGCCATTTAGGTGAAAAAATCTAATCTGCAAAAAAAGGTTTGGAAACCTTCCTGCTGGTGAATAATCAAAAATAAAAAACTTCTAATCTTTTAACATCGTACAACAATAACCCTTTTTTTCCAAGTCTAAAATAATTTAGCGGAGATCAATCTTCACTGACAGAAGAATTCAGTGGACATTCTCTCATCCTACTGTCCAAAATCCCATAGTACTGTAGTCCTTTAGTCTAGAGACTTTTCCGGGAAATGAGCACCAACAAAGGGGAATTATATTTTTATCCCCAGTTGAACGAAACTGATTCTCTTCTGTATTTGAAAGCTCAATTTTCAGGCCTTAAGTTTTCTTGTCTCTGTTGCAGGGCTTTGGCACGGTCTCTACAGAGCACTGGTTGGGGAACGAATACATCTACCTGTTGACCAGCCAGAGACAGTATGCTCTCCGTGTAGAACTGACCGACTGGGACGGACACCAAGCCTTCTCCCTTTATGATCGTTTTCACATCGGCAGTGAGAAACACAACTACAGGTACCGTATGACCAAGACTTGCTTTAACTAACTTTTCCATCCCTGAATCTCAGATAGGCAAATTATTATTTTTTGTTTTTGTTTTTATGAAAGCTAAGCCTACCTAAGAACTTAACATTAACATGTTATTTTTAAGAGAAACAAAATAGATATAGACTTAAAGAATGTACGAGACATCCGCCTCTTATCTATAGGGGGGTGAAAATATTATTATACATATTGGGTACTACTGTGCTGTGCACCTTCTACTGTACAACAAGTTTAGTCCTATATTTCTCGAATGGAGAACATATGCGCCTTGTGGTACTTGGAGGTACTACATGGGGTATGGGATATTTTTAATTTGAACTTTTTATTGTTCAACATAATTCATGTTTAAATATGCCTAATAATAGATTAGCTTGAATGTTGATCTGTGAAAGCCTGCAGTCTTTTGGCCAGCCTAAACCTATAAAAATGCTTCCCACAAATGCCGCATTTGAAGACAGGAAGCTCCAATTAAGCACACTGTCGGCTGCTGAAGGCCGTGCAATGCCTTCAAAGTTACAGCACAGCATGTATCCTTCACAGAGAAGGCAATTTCATGTTCCACCAATGATGAACAACAGAGGCAAGAACATTTAGTTGTAGAATTCATATGTCATTTGCAATGCTTAGTTTGATCGTTAAATGACAATTTGCTGTGAACGTACTGTAAGTTATTATATATCCGACAGTGTTTTGCTCTCGCAGAGAACGCACAGCTTGAGCACTGGTCTACAGTCAGTATCCTACAGTATATGTGCTCACTAAACCACTGCCTTCAAATGAGTAGAGCGTATCCTTCCTTCACTGAGAATACATGTTAAACCAGATTCATTGATTCATTGTTGCAGTAGGGGTTTGAATATTTATAGCCAATCGTGAATTGCATCATATTCTTTAACCAATCATTTTTGAAAAAACAACTGCTAAGAATGAAAAAGTTTATGTTTTCTACTAACTCTTAAAAGGGGGTTAATATTTGCAGGTGTCAAACTAACAGACAGTTAGTTGTCAGATGTAGAAAAACTACTGGAAATTCTGGAGAATTCCAAAGCAATCATCGGCTTCAGAGATTAAATAGGGCTGACAAGTCACATTACTGCATTTTCACTCAATTCACATATCCCTTTAGACTTTCTATGGTCGGTTCTGAGGTTATTTTTTAACTGAAAAATACCTCCACTGAGATTTGCAACTTGTGCACTTAGAAAAAAAAGCCTTAATGTTCATAACATTCGCAACTGTGTTCTATAAGAAATACCCTGGTATCAGGTGTCTTTAAGGCCAATTATCATATTTAATTTGCATATTGTCTTGTATGACATGACATTATTCTAAAAGGTTCTTTGTTTTAAATATTTTGTACCTGGTGCGGGTTTAGTGGTTTTCTCTGCAGGATACAGAAATGGATTTCACAGCTAAGACTAAATCGTATGGGATTAAGTGGTCTTTATTTTTAGTCTTTACAGAGACTAACTGAGGTTTTTAGCATTAACAATGAGATGTAATATAATATGTTGTTACCTCTTTTCTTTGATTTTGGCACATGTGAGAGCAATGTAAATATAGTTCCTATGGCATGCAAATTATACATTAGACATACATACGTTTAAGTGCACATACAGTCCTACAGGAAATAACTGTTACATGAAAAATGAATTTGATAAATGTTCATAAAATGTCCTTACGTAGAGCATACTTTCCTCTCTTTTTGTAATAACTTTCTGTCTGTTTTACATTGTTTTATGTCTTATCTTTCTATCGCTGAATTCAATCTATGTCAAGCATACATCCAAAACACGCTGTTTTGATTTTTGCTTCATTCGGCCTGTTGTTTCTCATCCAACCAGTCATACACTCTTGTGACCCTGTGGCAGTTTGTAAAAGCACTGTGTTGTGCTGGGTAAGGGGCTAGCTGTTTTGTTCCTAGGGCAGAGCTATGGGGGTCCTGGCCCATTTACAAGGCTTTGAAAGAACGTTGGCCTTGTTCCTGGGCCTAATCAGCATGCATATCTCTATAAATAGATTTGTTATCACAAATAGTTGTGGTATGATAATCACACGTTCCTTCTAAGAAATGCTGTCCAAAACAAACCAAGAGGCCCAGGCCCTCTAGACAACGTTTGATAGGAGAGGCTGCTATTTTCTCTATATTATCTATTCTTTTAGCTTTGGTACATCTCTGCATTTAGATTACATTTTGCATTCATCTTGCATTCATATGAATAATACACTGGAGGTTTTAGTGAGTGATACTGCATATTAGTGTTGGAGCATGTACAGTACTGTATATGCCACTGCCAGTGGATTTCTGGAAAATGTTGTCAGCTGTATTAGACAAATATGTATGTAGAAAGCATGGCTATACTTTTTTTTCTTTGTCTCTCTCTCTCACTTGCACGGAAATATGCCAACCAATTGCAAACTACAAAGCAGAGGCTAACTTAACCCACAACCCTCACCGCTTGTCGCTAACAGTATGGACATTTGCCAGCCTAAAAATCTTGACCCCAGTTGTCACGCGTTAGATTAATTTTAAACACATAGTTAGAAATTACTCAGTGTGGAGAGACATGGAGTGATTGCAATTACTGGTTGGTGAAATACAGGATTCTAATATGTTTGAAATTAAATCATGTAATACACATGGAGCTAAGAGCACATCTTTATTCAATATTGCGTTGGCTCAGTAAATACATAATAAAGCCATCATGTAATCCATGTTTTTTTATTTTTCACTAAAAATAAAGCCATGGCTACAATATTGTGACATTACAGTACATTACATTGAGACATACCAACTGCTCTCCGCCCTGTGAAGGTCGGAGAGAGGTGTGCTGTGCTGTACCCAATAAAAACAAAGAAAAGGTGGACATACTTAATTAAACCTTAGATTAAACCTGCCCTGTGGGTTTGCCTCCATTAATAAAATTCAACAAATTTTAAATTTGTTAAATCAATCCAGTGGTATTGAAAACCTCTAACATCAAGTTTAACTGACAAATATAGGAAGGAAAGCAAAACATACACATAACATGAATGTGCCATTAGCCTTTATGCTTTCATTAACACAAGAAAAAACTATGAAAAAATGTCTGTATTAAATTTAGATTTAGCATCACAAGTTTCCCCTGCATAACTTTACCTATGTAATGTAACATTATGTGTCCTTTATGAAATGCTTCAACATCCTGCACTGGTACTGCAAACATCTCTTGTGTAGTGTTGCAGCCATCGGACAGCAACCAAACGTTCAGGCTACTGCGTATAGTGTAAACTGACATAACTGTATGGTAATTCAAAAATCCTGTTGACATTTACTCAGACAGTAAACATATTCTTTTTCACCGTATCTTCACTGCAGGTATCTTGCTGAACCACAGCCGCAGAATTTTCTATTTCTATAAACAATAGCACTCTATCATCATTTGTAAGTGTCTTGCTTTGTTAGTGTACAAGTTCCAAGCAAATACATTTTTTGTATGTACAATTACAATACAATATACAATTGATGAATGACAAATAACACTAGTTCATAATTACACTATTTCATTATGATACTCAAAGGTCAAAGGTTCTCATATTATGTAATAAAGCAGAAGTATTTCTGAAAATTAGCCATGGGTTCAGATATGTGTCAGATATAATTAACGGTGTTATATAAGATATTTGAAACATTCATTCACACATTAATTAATGTTTAAAACACATACTCCACTATATTTTGACATTTAAAAAGTAAATTTCAATAGTGGAGAAAATGGCAACTGCTCTATGTTTACATAGCCGGCCGGTCGCATTTGCGTCTTAGCGCACATGTGCCTCACGAGACCATCCTGATCTCACAAGTTTCAGTTTAATTTCGCCGTGAGAATCAGTCTGGAAAGCCTCGGAATCAATTTTGAATGTGTCTGAGTAGCAACTGAACTATACAATCAGCGTCGTGTTTATAGCTAGACGGGCGTGGTTTAGGTGTGCCACAGCGAAAACGACCAGTTGATTGGCATCCAATCAACTGCCAAGTATTTTTTTTAAAGTACCAGCCATTCACAAACAGTTTCAATGTACAGCTTCCCAGATGGACTTGTGACAACAATTATTTTGGCATGTCAGGTTACGTGTGTGTGCTAACGACGTATTTGTTTTGGTCTGAGATGCTAGTGTTCTACTATAACATCTAGTGGGGCAGAAGGGACATTAAACAACTTTTTAATTAAGGAAATTGCACATTATACTGTACTTGCCATTCAGTACATTATTACCGTACAGTATATGGAAGCCCATTGCAATTATGGACTAATGACACATTATTTTGTACTGCCATTCGGACGTTATGTTATTGCTAAGGAATGTAAAGGAAAAAAAAAAGTCTTAATGGTTTTTAATTTAAATTAAATAATTTCAAATTACTAATCCTGTCAATGTTGGCTGGCCTCTTGTGTATTGCTTTCTGCGACTCGTCCCACAAATTCTGCCAGTTTAAGTAGAACCAACCCAATTCTCAATTGCTATGTGTAATAGTGAACTTTTGAGGGTCAAATTTGGGTGAGCAAACCAAAGCCACTTTTGGTATAATTGTGCTTGTAAAATGCCTATAGCTGTTTGGACAGCTTTCTGCTAACCAAAATATTAGCAGTACAAATAGGGGTACAAATTGAGTTAAACTAAAGTTTTGTAATCCCCTTTGTAATTGTTATTCCCCAGTATGTTTTTAATGTTTACTATGTCTTTTATCATGTGTATTTTTACTTTATTTTTTATTTTTTTATATTACAATTTCAGTAAATAGTCAAGGATTACATCTGGTCATGTCAATTGCCTGCTTCTACCCGAGGTCTAATATGGTATTTCTTACTTAACATTTACAGTATAGAGTATGTACTGTATATGAAATCTTGTAAAGTAAATGTTTACAGTCATACTACACAGACTTAACTTCCAAATGCCATTGAAAATATCATGATAATAATTAATACCGTATTCTTATGAATAAAATATGGATAGTATATGTATACTGACCATTTTTACTTTGGTAAGCTACTACTATTGCAATAGGTCCAGTGTTTGACTGTTCATAATAAAACTTAAATGTGCATGTGAGGATTTAATGCAGTACCCTAGGCCCTTCACAGACCCACAACTCACAACTCAGACAGATCGGATTCGGGTTGAAACGTCTGAAAACAAGGGGGAGTTCATATTATGCACAGACACAATTTGAGGTTTAGTGTGAAAAATGGTTCCTCTGTATGGCCAGGGCCTCCTGCCTGAGTATATGCGCAAGTCCTGGATGTTTAATTTCTGACTGACCATTCCATCTTTATTCAATATCAGGTTTGGATAGCCAAGCTAATAAATCCAGGGCTGCTCCACATGATATTGACCAGATCTCCTTGTAGCATCAGATAGATCTCCATTGGATGTTTTTGTCATATGTGGGAGGGGGAGCGGGTGCGGGGAGGCTTTAGGGAAGAACTTGGCAGAGTGGCGTCCTCAAAGTGCTTCGACCTCTGTCTTGTCAAAGGCTTATATCTAACACGCGCTATTTTCTAGTATACATTGCGTGCACTTCCACATTCAATCACAGGCTAAAAGCTGTGAAAAAAGACAAGTCTGTCTACTGTTTTTAAATCTGAAATCACCTGTAAATGGAAAATGTATATTTCTACACCGTGCCAGTGTGTTATCTGCTTTTGTGTCTGTACACCATATGTCTGTCTCCAAGGACCTATATAAAACACAGTGACTAGAGAGCAGCTGAGTGGGCCTCTGATGCCTCTGTGGCCCCGCATTAGGATGTAATCCATTGGGCAGGACGATTAACCTCTGCTATTGGCCAATCAGACTTAAGCTCAGCAGGCTGATGACTGCCAGGTGTGCAACAGCACACAGCGGACTTTTAGCTAGCTTGGTTGTTGCGCTTTCATATTGAAATTACGCAGGCTTGTCACGTTTTGCCGTCTACCCCAGTCCATTTGTTTCGTGTTAGTCCATGTTTCCCAGTGTTTTCCAGTTTTCCCAGTCTTTGTGTTCCCACCCCCGTGTTGATTGTGTATTGCTTAACCCGTGTTGTTCCAATGGCCCATGTCTTTCTGTGTTTCTGTATAGCCATTGTGTTCTCTCTTGTCTTTGTCGGATCAATGTTGTCTGTCAGTGGTAAGTATACCTAGCTTACCTACAGCACCTGCTGTAGCTTACCTACGGTACCTAGTTTACCTACGGCACCGAGCTTACCTACAGCAAGTACTGTAGCTTACCTACGGCACCTAGCTTCCCTACAGCACCTACTGTAGCTTACCTACAGTGCCTAGCTTAACTACAGCACCTAGTTTACCTACTGTAGCTTACGTACAGTACCTATCTTATCTACGGCATCTAGCTTACCTACAGTACCTAGTTTACCTACGGTACCTAGCTACAGCACCTAGCTTACCCATGGCACCTAGCTTACCTACAGTACCTGTCTGCCTGTTTGTTTGTTTATACAGTTTAATATATCCTGTGAAACCATATCAGTTCTTGATCATTTTGGTCTTTCCTGCCCATTGTATTATTATATTATTGTTATATGTTGTATTTGAACGTATTATATGATCTGCGTAGGCCTATATTTTGCAAGTACGTCTTCAGTGGACAAAATAAAGCAGATTTATTTATTTAATAGGATTGTATTTTTTGAGATGTATATTTAGTCAATTTGACAAAATGTGTATTAGCATACAATTAGCTTGCAATAGCTGACTTTAATTTAATTTTCTCAATTTAATTTTCACAATATTATTTCAAATGTATGTTTGTGTAGGCGTGACTTTGCATTCAGTGACATTGTCATCATATAAGTTGACAAAAATGTAAGAAAGTGATACTGCCTTTCATATTTAAATCTAATAAAAGTGCGTGATTAAATAATAATGACTAATAATAATTATATAATAATAACTCATAAAAATTGTAATAACTTATTACAGATATACATTTAAACAGCCCCATTCTATGCCAGTTGTGTGTCCCAATTTAACCACCCTTTTCATAAACTGCATGTTGCTCATTCTTTGGACTAGACCTTTGTCTTGGCTTCCTCGTTCTGCGCCTGCACTCACCTCGTCGCCCTTACAGTAGCCTATAGTATTTTACAATTACAATAAGGCTACTATATATTAGCTTCATCTGTACTGTTCTGTACTGTATATTACAAAATCGTCCTGAACTGTCAATTACTCTGTAATGTGTAAGCATAATAGCATGCCATAAAAGGGAATACCAGTAACAATATTTTATGGTTTTGACAACTATAATATTAAAACTATAATATATAATGAAATATATGAATGGACTGCAATATGGGGTTTTTAAGAGCAGTGTCTAGGGAAAACATAATCATTATTCACCTTTTATTGAGTTGGAAATGGTCATACAGTACATTAATAGATCACAGTCATCCTCACCTGACCCTCTGAATCAAGTAATTTCCCATGAATACAGCATGCTGTAATATCCCAGGGTACAGACTCGTTAGGATTGGAACTGAATCCCTAATAAAGCTGTAATAATGATGTGCACCATCAATAAAGTTATAATATTTTAACATAACATGCATATAGTGTTGATGGATGGGATCAGGGATCCTCATTGGATATTAGCTAAATGAAATGGCGCGACACCAAACTGCCTCCCCAGAAATACAGTTGCTAAATGAAATGGTGCGGCACCAAACTGCCTCCCCAGAAATACAGTTGCTAAATGAAATTGCGTGGGACCAAACTGCCTCCCCAGAACTACAGTTCAGCATTTTGAAAATGAACGAGCCTTGGCCAATCTTATTTTTATATTAGTTATATGTAAATTATATTAACGGGACCAATCAGTTTTAATCCTGGGTGCCTGGTAAATTAGGCAACAGGGCCGAGCAAGATATCTGAACCCTTTCAACAAAATACTACATTTGAGTTCCAAGTCACAGCTCAATCTATATATTTATCTGCATCTCTACATTTCACCTCTTCCATTTAATTTCTCATTCTCATTGCCAAGAAATAAGCAGCGCAGCTTTCAAAAGGAAGCTCTTCCTCTGGAGGATATGACTCGGCCCAACTTCACATCAACCTTATCATCCAAGCGCATAATGGCTCCTGACAGGAAGAACTACAGATGTCAGTTGAGGAGGGGATCGCTGGTTCTGGTAAATACATGGCTTTTGCCAGTAAACACAGCCGCATCCTATTTAAAGCAGCCTGTCAAAATGTCATGCTGAAAATCCCTCGTGATGACACGCCTTGGCGATCCTTCAGTGCGGGAGAAGTATAAAGGCTTCGGCAAAATGGCTTGTAAAAGTTCCACCAAAGAGTCTGTTTTTTATCTCTGTGTATGGTAGCAGCCATCTTCCTGGATGTTGCTGTAATGGGAATTGCTGATACAAGTCCCAGTACAAGGAAATGTGAGGCAGTGCTTTGCAATGGGAGCTCACTGCAATAAACTGTATGCTATCTATCGCCCCACACCTGATAATGCATGAGCACGCGTCACACATTAAGTAATCTGTATATGCACTGCACACGCGCACGGTTGCATACAATTCATCTTCATAATGCTCTCTCTCATGTCCTTGTCGAAACAAATGTTGTCCAACAGTCATTTTGTGTTGCTATGGTTACTGATTAAGCAATATGACTCAGCCGTACGTTTTAGCATGACCCGTATTAGTTTAGTGGGTCGATGAATTCCCCCCCGCTGTGACCTAGTCACTGTTTCACGTGGCTGTACAAATCAAAGTAATTTACACAGCTGTCTAAATACGGGAGTCTTTCACGTTAAATGACTTTCTCTCCTGGGGACTCTGCCCCTGTCCATTTCCTTAAAAGAAACCAAGTTGTGACCTCACATGTTTTAGTATCGCAGAAAGCCCACAGTTACAGATGTACGTGCATGCAGACACCTCGACATCTCAAACCGCACGATTCTAGATTTTCTATTCCCCCGCACTTTCTCATCGGAAAACGGTGTACAAATGTGCGCATGGGCTGCTATATACACCCTATGCGGCTTTGTGCATTCCCCGTTGATAATAATGGAACTCGGGAAATTATTTTTGTTATGATTGAACCGTGGTTCATTGGCGTGGCCCTTAAAAGTCTTGGTCCTTGGCTTCATGAACTCTTGTTTAGGGAGAGCGTGAGACTGAGGAAGAAATGCAAAGCACGAGAGGCCTACTGTACGTCCGAGACGGTAGGTTAGCGGAGGGCACAGAGCGTTCATATGCTTAACAATGCAGGTCACTGTGGGGATATTTAGGCAGGGCTATTACGGACCCACAGCTGAGCAGCTCTTGAGCTCGCAGAGAACGATTTCACCGCAGGACACACCCAGGAGAAATTGATTATCAGACACACATTGATTTCGCATTCACAGCATTTTAACCTGTTTGGTGAGCATTGAGCAGCGTGATGTCGTTGCTGTAGACCAGGGCATTACCACATGCAGACAAGGTGCACTCCTCATTTTTGATACGGTGCCCCCAGAACCCCAAATATCCTTCAAAATATCCTTTTAATTAAAAAGTGCTTGTGTATGTCTGGGAGGGAGGATTAACATATGAGCTCTGCAGGCACTAACCCACGAGGGCAACCTAAGACACAAACGGGACAATTAACATGTTATTATAGTCACTTCTGTTTCTGTACAGCCAACAGGCTCTCAATGAACAACATGAGGAACAAACACACAATAACCTGAAGAAAATCCCCAACACACTGTATACACCCTCCCCTAGTCATACACGGTGATTAGTGAACCAGAGGTGTTTAAGATGGGGTGCATTTGGGATGCGGATGGCTTCAGGCTGGGAGCTATAGTACACCGGCCTGAAGCCGGGGGGGGCGGGGGGCTATGGCTACCCCTTGGTGCACCTCGCAGACTCAAAACATGTTACTGGAACTCTTAAATCAAGAGTTTATTATGGAACTCTTACAGTAACATGTATTCACTTATCTCATTTGATGCCAAACCACATAATCTCTGTGCCTCTATCACATAGCCTGTACTGTAGCAATTCACACCTTCTACATGATTGTGGGCCCTTTGTGGGCTACAATATTGGGCACATAATATGGTACTGTACTGATTTTCAGTCATCATAATAACATATGAGACTCTTTGGAAGTGTCTCTCTATACTTCCTGAGCCCTCTGACTTGCGTATGCTTGGTAGTATTGCTGCACGTCTGGAGTTTCACACATTAACATAGCTTAAAATGGAAGCTCCTTTTGCAACTGTGGCTTTAAAGAAATGTGACTACAAACAGAGGAAGGACAGTAGGAAGAATAGGCAAATTGCCGTTAGACACTCAAGACTATGGAGGTCCATTGGATATATGGTCTTTCCAGCTGTGCAGTTGAACCAACAGTTTGGACAAACTCTTTGGTTCATTGAATTACTGTTACATGCTGACATTTAATGACAGGTATGTTATCTTGACCGCTATTAATGTGATTTCTCACTTGACATGACTCTGATGATGAGACTACACACATCAAGCAAGTACTGTTGCTAGCTAAGCTAACATTCATGTAACATAGACATACATTTATGTTTTGTTATGAATGAAGTGGCTAATTTAGATTATGCTTTTTTTGTAACTTGCTGCCAGATGCTCCACAAAGCAATATCGTGAAACAGGTGACATCTACAACTCATGCATCACCTGACTTTCCAACATCATTTATCGGACTTGGTAGCCATTCCAGTGCTATTTCAGGCCTGGGACACTATTTGTGTCGAAACACTATCCAACATCACGAATCGCACTTGATAGGCCATTCACATGCTACTGGATGTGCTGGTCTGAACACTATTTGTTCGGTATTCCCAACACCACGTGAACGCCTGCAAATATTTACCTAGGTCTGGACCTGTGGGAGAATATTGTTGCAATTCTATAAACCCCCCTCTACTATAAATACTGTATGCTCTCTTAAGTCTCTTTTACGCTCTACTGTTGTACCATTCCGTTTATATTGTTCCAGGTGGGGAAGATATTTGCAGAGCTGACGCAGTCAATCACAGCAGAAGATATATGTCCCGCGAGACATTCCCTTCGCTGTGTTATGTCTTCCCTCTCTAACGCTCTCATTGCTTACATTGCTGTAGTTTGTTTCCTCAACCTCCTCCTCCTGCTCCAGGCTGTTCCTAAAGAGCCACAGTGGGACGGCTGGCAGACAGAGCAGTCTGGTGATCCACGGAGCAGACTTCAGCACCAAGGACATGGACAATGACAACTGTATGTGCAAGTGTGCCCTCATGCTCACAGGAGGTAAGAGAATCATGATGAATACGGGGCACACACCAGGGAGGCCTTCACGCCGCTTCAATAAATCATTGTTATTTGTCTTATTGCCTACCCACTTAGCATTGCCATCATGCGCGGTGCTGGTAAATGTCAGATTGGGAGGCCTTCCTCCATACAGATTGTCACGAGGAAACCGACTGCATGGCTGCAACGTTCGCTGCCCAATCATTTAGGTTGTCAAATGTACAGCCTGTTCTTTGTAACAACTGCAACGGGCTCTTTCCAGGCTTTTGCATCCACCACCAAGCCACCAATTGTCCAGTAGGTTAAATGAAGTACATTATAAACGTCCCTGGGCTGGGCACCAAGTGTCAGAAAGATTTTAAATGGCTCTCAGTTCTCCTGCAGTGTAAGTGGAGACCACTGACCCTAGCTGTCACTGTGTGGCAGTTGTACAACTATGGAGTCCCGACATGGTAATCAAGCATCTCTAAATAGGAGGAGCAGATTTAAGGTTTGTTTTGCCTCTTAGGTAATGTGAATGCGTGGGTTAAAGAAACTGGCATCCGCACAGCATTCCCTCATTGAAAGGCTTGCTAAATTGCCTGATTCATATAGTCCGCCTGTGATCGTGCACCTGGGCAGGCATGTTCCGTCAGGACAGCAACCAACCGACGTACGCCCAGCACAAAATGTAGCATCTAATTTATCTCATTTGCAAAAAGAATGACGTAAAATGATATCAAATGTATGTATTTTCATGATTGTAGCCAAAGCATGTGGTCTCCGCACTTCAGGTTTTAATATTGGCTGTTAACACTCAGTTTAACAGCACACTTTTACATGGTCCTGAACCTGTTTTCTGTAGAGGACTTGGCTGTATATGGAAATACCCCACATGGGAGTCTTTTTTTTTTTTAAATATGTTTTTGGAATCTCATAGTCATACTACAGTACATCTCACACACATATATATTTAATATAAAGCCTTTTTTTGTTTAATATAAGTAAAGGCGAGCTTTGTGTGCAAACACAACACTCAGCATTCAGATAACTGGAGCGCAGGTTTTTTTCTCTTTTTTTTTTTTTTACAGAAAAGAAGTCCCTGCGGTTTTTTACAAGATAGTAAAAATCACTGGCCAGGGAACAGATATCGGTCGTAAATTCTAGGGGATTGCTGTGTTCTAGTGTTATTTCTGTGTGTTATCGTGTTACTAGGGTGTGTGTGCGTGTGTGTGTGTGTGTGTGTCCTTGTTTTCCTGTGGCCTATAAAAGAACAGTTAAAGGCATGTTTAAAATGTGTGGTTCGCGGCCATCATTCCCATTAGCACAACCTGTACGTGCATCTTCGGTGGGAGACGCACGGAGAGAGAGAGAGCTGGTACAGCTGTTGAGGGGTCCGGTGAAATGTTACCACTGGCAACGGTATGAGGTGCCCACGGTACCATCTGTTACAATGTGATTGACACATGCCATGCCTGGCATTGGTATAATCTCTAATTATGTGTGAGCGTTAGTGTGTGTGTGCATATATATGTGTGCCTGCGTGTGTGTGTGTGCGTGTGTGTTCTTATGTGTGTGTGTGTGTGTGTGTGTGTGTTACAGATGAAAATGGAAGACCTCAGAGGTGTGTACAAATCATGACCAAGATCTTGACACCTAGACAACTGGCGTAAAATAATTGTCCTCTAAGCCCACTGCCTCTACTCTATATAGATCCATGCATACAGTAATTGTCCTTTAAGCCCACTGCCT
>JAODUE010027526.1:35826-46513 GCA_027564755.1 Amblyopsis hoosieri
GTCCTCTAAGCCCACTGCCTCTACTCTATATAGATCCATGCATACAGTAATTGTCCTTTAAGCCCACTGCCTCTACTATATATAGATCCATGCATACAGTAATTGTCCTTTAAGCCCACTGCCTCTACTCTATATAGATCCATGCATACAGTAATTGTCCTCTAAGCCCACTGCCTCTACTCTATATAGATCCATGCATACAGTAATTGTCCTCTAAGCCCACTGCCACTACTCTATATAGATCCATGAGCCTATAAGCACACCTGCCCATCTGCACTTAGAAGATGCGTCTCCTCAGGAGAGAAATGGTACTGTACGTTTGGAACATACTGTAGCTTTAAAGTCCCACGTGAAACCATAAGCACGTACCTCATCTTTAAATAGGCTGAAGGCTTCATTAAATGGTCAGCAACGGGTATCGGCTGCCCGGATGAACCCGATGACAGTACTACCCAGTGTCTGAACCACTGCCATGGCTGACAGAGATCGTGGAATACATGTTTAACCTTCACACATACTAATACAGTAGCAAACCTGGTCTTTATTAAAACCCTGCATGCCATTACAGAACAGGGACATCTGTCAACCTATAGGTGGCACGATGGTCTTTATTAAACCCTTCATGCCTTTACAGAACAGGGACATCTGTCAACCTATAGGTGGCACGATGGTCTTTAAACCCTTCATGTCATAACAGAACAGGGACATTGATATTTGAGCACAACCTTGCATATGGCAAGGTTGCAACATGTTGGCCCAGTGGATAGGACTGTAGCCTCACAGCAAGAAGGTCCCGGGTTTGAAACCCGGTCGTCCCGGCCTTTCTATGTGGAGTTTGCATGTTCTCCCTGTGTTTGCATGGGTTTTCTCCAGGTGCTCCAGCTTCCCCCATTGTCAAAAAACATGTCAGGTTTGGCATCTGGAGTTGGTGTGTTTTACCCACGTCTACATTTTCAAATCTTAACAATGTCATCATGATCAGTGTCTTATGACTTCAGGTGTGCCATGCAATTTCATATCTTCCCGCATTGCTATTCATATTTAATAGATAAGCATGTAAATGGCCAGGTGCATTTATATATACAGTCCATGTTGCAAAAGCAGAGACACATATAAAGCCATCACAGACCAATTAGAGCACGTGTTTCATGTTATTAGTGTTGACACAAAACAAAACTGTGTTATAGAGACAAAGTGCAATGCATCATAGTCTGAATACCAGGTCCACATGTGTTGGGGGCTGGGGGGGGGAACGGTTTATCGCTCTCCATTGACTTGGGATTACTTGAAGCCTCCTCGTAACTTTTGTCTGCTAACACAAAACTGGAACATGCCTAAATAGCTGCTGTGTGACAGGATGCACTACCAACAAGGTAAAGATCCCAGAACTACGTTTTTACAGCTGTTGAACCGAAAATCCTATAGGCATGATTCCATTCTTTAAAAGTCAGAAACGTTTGTTACAATTCAAATTGCATAATCCAATACAAAGACAATAGAGAACCATCAGTTTCTGTTTGCTAATTTATTTATTTTTATTTAAAATATGGCAAATTTTTTATTAAAATTGTATTTGTCCTTAGTTCCAATTTTCTGTTCCTGTTTATGTATATTTTTGTATTGCTCTATTTAGTTTTCTCTGCTCTTTGTACTGTTCTGCTTTTAATTGATATACCATTAATGTTGATGTTTTTCATGTAAAGCACTTTGTGATTTTATATCTGTGAAAATTGTTATATAAATTAACTTACTTTCCATGATGGTGTGGGTGTGGCCTAAATGCATTCTGCTCTATATAGAACACCACAGACCCCCACATTTCCTCTCTAGTTTGGAATCTCAGGCCTCGCAGCACACAAATGAATCAGACTACCTTCACATGATAACATGAACCATAATACTATAGTAATTAATAGCTTTCAAAACCACAAGGCTAATTCACACACAAATTGAGGAGGGTATCTTTAAGTATATGGATGTATGTATTTGTGAAGGTATGCCTCAATACGTGCAACATGTCCAGGCACAAAAATGCTTTAGCTTTTTACATTTTGTACTGAAACAAACATCTATGGGACAATTTCCCAATGGGGACAATGTATAATATCACGTCACGCAATTAATATTATAATTTTTTTAATAATACAAAAATAACTGTCCCTTCCTCTGTTCTCAGGTTGGTGGTTTGATGCCTGCGGACCGTCCAACCTCAATGGCATGTATTTCACACAGGGACAACACATTGGGAAGTTAAACGGTATCAAGTGGCACTATTTCAAGGGTCCCAGCTACTCGCTACGAGCCACGGCCATGATGATTCGCCCTCTAGATTTCTCCTAGACCTTTAAATGACTGCTAACACCTCCGAGGGGCACTCGTGCTTCATTATGTTGTCTCATCTCATTTCACTGACCGCGGGAGATATGTTGTTGAACCTGGAGTCAGCCTAGTTCTTATCCAGAACTGTAATTTGAAGCCACAAGCTGCTGTTGCCTATCCTTTATATTGATACTGCACTCTGAAAAGAAGCTTCAGGGGGGAACAAAAGAGACAGCCTTCTGTTTCTGAGCAACACAAGACTAAACAACATGCTTAAAGATATTAGTAGTCTGCTGCCACTTGTCAGGGTGGAACGGAGAACTCACTGATATCAGTCAATGTTATGTGACTGTACTGTACACGTGAACTTTATTTTTCACACTCCTTGGACTTGTGGGTAATTGTTTGGAAGAATGGAGTTCATTTGTCCCTAGACTTTTATTGTTTACTTCCAGGAATCTCTCTACAAAACAAGCATCTTTCTTCTAAGCAGACCATAAACCTATAATTTGTATTATATTTTGTCTTTTTATGATACTAATGATTGTTCTTTCTGTACACATTAATCAAAGTATGTGTAACTAAGTGCACATATCTTTGTTTGCATACTACAGTATGTAAGAAGACATCCATGCTTGGTTACAAGGTGACCTTCAAAATCTAGTTAAAATCACATTTGGAGAGTCAGTTGAGGTATGTGCTGGCAGTTACTCTCTTCTTTCCAGAGAGAGCGTATAATTTTCAAAGTTCAAGATGCCACGTTGTTATTGGATTAGGTCCTGGACTGAGATTCACAATATTTGCATTTGTTATTGGCTGACAAATTACAGAGACCAGCCAAAACCCCAATTCTGAGTGCTCGTGTTTCCTCTGTTGAATATGAAAAATGAGGACATCTGTACCGAAATGTCTAATCATTGCAATCACAACTCTTTGTATAAGAGAACTTTAAATGATTTTACAATTTTTACTATTTCAGTACAGCTGTCATTTTGGTTTAAAGGATAATAATAAATGTCTGTACTATCCTGAATGTACTGTGTTACGCAGCGTAATACGTCAGCCACAATATCAGTAAAATGTTAACTACAGGTTCACATGTTTCAAATACGTATTGATATAACTTTCATGGAAAATATGATACCGTTTTTTATTAACTGGTTGGGACAAGCCTTTCTTTATTGTGACCTGTGACCTTCTACCCCTAGATGAGTTACAGCCAAACACTAAATACATAGAGATATGCGATATGCAGCATACTGTACACCGTTGTAAAGCATAGACAGGCATGTTACACAGCTTCAAAACCCAGCCTGTTTCTGTGTCATCACGTAAAGAAAACTCAAACAAAATGAGTTTCAGTGAAAGCATTTGATTAATGTTTTCTAATAGATTATTTTACATGTATTGGAACTTTGTAACAATAAGGAATATACCATGGCATGTTTAATAAAATAAATAAATGTACTATAGTGCATATTGTATCTGGAAATCTGCCAAACACGTTTATTAAACCATAGCTGATTAAAATTACTTTATTTAATGTTTGTGTATATAAAACCGCTTTACAGAATAAATATGTGCATCTGTTTTTATTCCACTAGATCAAAACAGTGTTGAATTTGACTCAATAATAATAACCCTGAAGAAATGTGCCTTCGATATCTCGTTGCTTTTACCTCATCAAAGTCTTGATTTGCCAATGTATTTAAACATATTTTGTAACTTGTGGTCAGCGTTGTTTTGTTATAAATAAAGCAAATGATGCACTAATGTTTGCAATATGGATATTGTGAAGATTGACTTTTCTTTTCATGGGATGTTGACTTGTCATGTTATGAGTTGTCCATTTTGAAAGACCCACTGTTGTCGGGGGTGGGGTGGATGAGATTCTGTATGAAACTATGATAATTAGAGGGAAGGGAGGAGGACACATGCTAACCAATCAGTGCTCAGGTATAGAAGGGCTATGCACTCTTTGTGTTTCTTACCAAACATAAGGTTTAGAAATGCCCTCTGATTCTTTTCTTTTTTGTGATACTGCTAAGGGGTTTAATGTCACTAAGTGAAAAACTCATTATATATGTGTACATACAGTATGTCATGTAAAGGAAGGTAAGAAAAGCAAAAGAAGTATGTATTCTTATTCCCAGCAGCCACTATTGGAGTCTAGGTGTGATGATTGGTTGTTAGGCCATGATAGATAGTCATAGATAGCAGGTTCATCCAATCACCTGCTAGTGCCTTCCCTACTCGAAACAGTTTCAAAGGACAACTTCTCAGATATTTCTGTGTCAGCATATTGTTTCTACCCCGCTATCATTGTACTTTGTAAGTGTTGTGAGTTGTTCCGTCTGCCGGGCCAGTAGCAGATGCTGATTACTAAAGCACCACACAGCACTGTCCCTCCACGTCAATAGCTGACATTCCTGCTCCTAATCTCAGGTTCAACACGTTACGGCAGCCTGCAAATCACTGCTTATCATTCAGCCGTGGCGATGACCCGTCACCCTCCGTGGAATGTGTTACTGTACAGAGTCGGGAACCGTCGGAGAGCAAATAGGGTCCGTGTGCTCTCACACAATGAAGAGGTGGGTCACAGAGTCAACAGCGGCAAACATCACACCTCGGTTAACTTAAACGATGTCCTTCAATGTCCCTTTGTGGAGTGGATGAGAGGAATGAAGGAACGATTTCAACAAAGCAGAGGTTTAGTCTTCTCCAGGTTACAGAACCAATAGCACCCCCGTCCCTTATCCTAGATATGGAGGACAGGCTCCAACATCACTTAGATGTTAAGGGTGTTGCCTTTGATCTGACAGCCAGGACTTCCCGCAAATATGTGCATGTACGTTTTCTTTCACACATACACACACACACAAAGGCACACAGCGTCAGCGCAGACCACCAGTAAGCCACATATGGCGGCTCACGTCCTGTTAGATGGGGGTGTGATGGGGTGGGGGTGTAGAGAGGGCCGGACACTTGAGGTGGCGATGGCCCTCCCAGAAGGAGGCGCAGGCCCTGGAGTGCTGACATCTGTGGGCCCTGTGCCATATCAGCCAGGACCGAATGCCGTACCTGCCAAGGTTATAATCGTAAACTAAATAACAAAAACTAGGTGGGGAAAAAACTGAAATAAAAATAAAAACTAAACTATAAAAAATAATAACTAACTAAAACTGTATTGTCTGGTTGCAAAACAAACTAAAATAAAATACAATTATAGAGTAAATGACCTTAGTTTTCATCTTTCTGAAATTGTATGATGTTTTTGTGGTGTTTTTATTACACAATACTTTTTCTGACCTTGACAAATAACCCATATTACAAAAGACTAAAACTACCACTAAAACTAATAAAAACTAATCTAAGCACTAAGCACCTTAAAAAAATAGAAACTAAACTAAACTAGCAATCCCGCTTTAAAAATGAATTAAAACTAAACTGAATTTGTAAACAAAAAGTCAAAACGAAATAAAAATAAAAACTAATGAAAAATGCAAAAAACTATAATAACCTTGGTACCTGCAGTGTGTGAACTGCCGTCCCCCCAACCCACAGCCCACCACCCACGCATGCCAAGTATATGAGAAACACTTTGACTTTTGAACAAGGAATCAACTGTAAATTCCTTATAGGGCACAATAACACAACTTTATTTTCATTAATTAGGCCTACTGTATTTTTTATTTTGAATAGACAATCAAGAAATCGAGGACAGCAGTTTACAATACATTACAATTATGACTGTATACAGATTACATTAGAAACGTCCTCATGAAGTTCACCAAAAGGGTAAAACGTTACACTGACTTACAAGTAACCAAACAGCCAATATGCCACAAGCATTTTATCTTATTAAATTAATAGATATTATCTCAAAAGCAAATTTAACATGTTTCCCTTTAAAACAGGGATCGTGTTAAAAATATATTACAGTACATGCCAGTTGTAAAGGACAAATATCTTTAGTATGCTAAAGTGTAAATAAAATAATATGTTTAGCTGCATTGGGGCATGTTTAATAATTGTATGTTTTCCTTGGACTTCTTATGCTAAAATCCAGAGGCAGTTGTTTGTTGCCAATTTCGTTACATCAGTAGGTAAAATTGTCTTAACCATGAGCAGACATTACATTGCCCCTGGAGATGAAATAGGGGGTATAGGCGCTCATATGAGAAATATTAAGTTATTACATTAGTAAAAAATAGATTCTATCAACGCCACAGAATGAAAATAGATCGTGATGTGAATGGTTTTGTTGGAGACCAGCATTTGCCTAGCACTGACACATGACGATTTTGAGGAATGGCCCCTCAGGGTTCTGAAGACAAGGAATGAATTGCACCGCTACATCTGAACTAGATTATTATCCCCACATTTTGGCCTATAAACTACATGGTGCAATATTGAGTGTGCTTGGAATTCTTCCTTAACCCTGAATCAAAAACATTGTTCTTTGATCTAATTGAGTAGAACTTCTTAAAGAGTCTGTTTATTGGCCTCCATGGAAAGAGTGAGAAAATACAGGTCTCTCACTCACACACACATAGTATGGGGAATATGGATGTGCGCATGTAGGCCTACCTTTGTCCCAGTTGTGTGCTTTCAGCATTCAAACCTAATAATGACCAGGCACAAAGTCAAACAGTAAACAGAGTGTATTGAGCAATGAGGTCATTGCATAACAACATGCAAACATTGTAAGAATCGGGACTATTCAGTTGTTCATCATTGCATGATCTGTGAAATCCAAAACCATCTGTGTGGTCTCTGCAGGATTGTAAAATGCAGGCGTGAGGTCAGGTACCACATTCTGTTAACGGCTTCTTTGTAGAAAATTATGAGTGGAACCATTTATTTTAATGTGGAACATTAGCTCTATAAAGTCAATGTATATTCAAGATTTTTATATATCTAACCCACTGGATCGGAACACAGCAAGTCTCTACCTCTCATCAATTAAACTGGTTTCTAAAAAATAAGACAAGATACCATTGCAACACACGTCTACAAGAAAACAATTCTCTCACAGCAACCAAAGGTGAATAATTCTGTCCTGTTGTTGTAATAACATTGGTTACACCTTATTGGTGGTCGAGGTAACACATATTCTAACAAACCGTTGGGAATTAACCCCATCGTACAAGGTGTTAAATATCAGTGTTGGGTTGCATTGTATAATATATGTCTGGCTTTAAGTAAAAACTTCTGCCATTTAGCAAAATAAATGGAAATGAGTAAAGAGTAAACATGAGTTGAGGTACGGAACTCCCACAGCCGCAAAAACTATACAAGAGATCATTATGACAGATGGTTTATACTAGTGAGAACGTCCGGTTAGAGATCATGAGGTGAATATGTCTGTTAACTAGGCAATGTGTCCAAAATGTGATTAACTTAAATATTAAACTTTTTAAAGTTTAAAGTTTTTTTATATATTCCTAGGACCTGGTTCTTTGGCCTACACTTACAGAAGGAAACCCGACGATTAACTGTTCCTGCTTTTAAACTGCCTGGCAGTTCTACTGCCTAAGATCCATAAATGTTATTAGCTGAATGGCTACTGCTTAGCTTAAACAGACCATCTTAGATTGATGGTTTTATTCTGATGATAAGAGCATTTGCATAAATATGTATTTGGCTTCATTCATAATATTTAACAGGATTTATATCAGGTAATATTTTATACACATCATGAGTGAGTATCTAAAAAGTGTGTATCTAAAAAGCTGCCATAATCGCAGATAACAAGGTGTGATTGTGTTCTTAAATGGCACAAGCCAAAAGTAGCGCATACTGTAATAATGCTTTTGCCGCAAACGCTGTATACTTGTCTCTCTGCAAATCTGTTCCATTACAAAAATTTAGACTCCTGAAGATTCTTGGGTTTTCTATTCAGAAAGTACCTTAAATAAGAACTTATTATATTTCAGTTGTTTGTTTTGTGATTCATGTCTCACAGAAGGTTCTCTCAAATACTTAGTATTCCTTAACATAATAAAGCAGATCTTTAACCTATTTATAGCTGACTACATCAATTCTATACAGTAGCTGTCTCAGAGTAACATGGTGTATGTCACTATTTGTACAACACAGGGTGACCCATATCTCACAATAATTCAGAGCATTTGTACTGTAGTTTTATTTATTTTATATATTATTTATTATATTTATTTAAAAAGAAATGTTGTGCAGTTCTGAGGTTAATTTTGTTGTCTGAATGGACCTGCATCGATTCAACAGAACATGACTTATTTTCAAATCTATCAACATTGTTATTTTGTCAATATAACAAGTGTCAAGTGTGTTTTTAAATGGTGGTAGAGTTAGATGATACAATAAAACAGTTGTAACAATGCCGATTGGCTAACCACTGTCCAATAGTTTCAATATCATATGTCTATGCCCAGTATTGAGGCATTGAGAACACTTCCCAATGGAGCATGGCCAGACCATGGTCTTCTTCACCCCTTACCCTACAGAGCTTTAGGCTAACATCTTCCCTACCCCTCCCCCTACAGCTGCATGCACTTTAATTTACTTTTATGGACAGTTGTGAAAAATCAACATTGAGCTGGGACTGAAATTTGGGCTTCTGGGCCGATGAAGTATAAGGGTACCTTTTGAAGAAGCATGCTGTTACTTATTTTGTATTATTTATTTATTTATTTATTTATTTAATCTGAATTAAACCTTATGTGTGGGTCATCTTAAATCTTAAGAAAAGTTGGTCATATATACAGTATATTGTTATAACAATGTCCCAGCTCTAGACTAATACTGTATAAAGTAGCATCTGCAATCCTCTTAGTGAGTCCTGCAGGAGATATAATATTCTCCCAGACTTCCTGTCTGGCACAGGAAGCTACAGCATAGGAAAGCCATGCCTGCAGCTACATTTACAGTAACGTAATGTACTGCTGCTCCATTTTTAATTATAAAGGCCAAACAGTAAGGCCCAAGTCAACACTTCCAATAACACACATGCTCTCTGAAAGGGAAATACTCTATTATTGGATTACGGACATTGCCGTTTCAAAGCATTCTTTGACATGGTTTACATTCATGAGCCAGGACAGATCTGTGTGGCCTGACTCAGTATCAGGGGTCACCACTGTATACTGAAATAGAATTATTGCCGCTATGCAGATAAGTAAAAATGGTCTTAGATAATTTGCTGAGCATGTGTGACAGTTGTGGACATTAGATGGAAATGACACCAAATCCATCCACGTTTACTGACAGGTGGTGAAAATGTTATGAATCCTGCCTGGATTCTGGTCACAGCTGTTGCCATCTATACAGGATCTACAACAAATAGTTAAAAATCCCAAGTCCCAAATTGTCCAGAATGCGTGTTGACATCAGCACCCAAACACTGTTATTTGGGATACGAACTGCTGATAGAACTGCTGATGCGGATAGAAACTGCTCCTCTTCCTACTGTTTCTGGGGTCTTCCGGGGTCTCTTACTTGCTAATTTTGGCTTGTGCCATTTAAGAACAGAATCACACCTCGTTATCTGCGATTATAGCACCTTACGCCCCTCCTTCCCCCCGCACAGTCTGCACCCAGTAATACACACTTTTAGGGACAAATTGGCCTAGAAACATTGAATTGGGGCAGAAAAAGGGGCACAATTACCCATATGAGGAGTGTGCATTACAACTGTTGTGTGAATAGAAAATAAAGCAATCTAGGGCCGATGGTTATACATTTGTATCACATATTTAGACATGAATGATTACGCAAATTACCGGAAAAGAAATCAAATTATTCTCAAGGAGCCAAATCCCCTCATGAATCAGAATGAGTTTTAAGATTAATTCCACAGAGCCTCATAAGTCTGAGGATTGCCAAACCAAACAATCCAAGAAGTTCTTGCGGATTGAGATAAATAAAAGATAAACAAAACAGAGGAGTAACAGCAGATACAGGTGTTCTCACTCTAGCTACTTGGCCTTAGCTAGCCTTGTCTGTGTTCGACCACAGTCCATGTGATTCAAGCGACCAGAACATGCACAGATGGTATCTTGCTGCTTGTGCAACTCTATAATTGGCAACCACATACTGACAATAACTGTAACGATATCCGTCTCGTTTTCTAACGGAACTTTTTTGAGAGAATATAAATAATTAACAAGTAGAATTTTTTAACGTTTTTTTATTTATTAATAATTTGAAGAAGACATCTGGACACTTGTGAAGACAGATGGTGCTCAAACACTGACCTTTTGGCGCCCTCTGTTGGAGACTTGACAATTACACTGTTTAGTGTGGCTGCTACATACACTCACCTAAAGGATTATTAGGAACACCATACTAATACTGTGTTTGACCCCCTTTCACCTTCAGAACTGCC
>JAODUE010027527.1:0-22218 GCA_027564755.1 Amblyopsis hoosieri
GAGAGAGAGAGAGAGAGAGAGAGAGAGAGAGAGAGAGAGAGAGAGAGAGAGAGAGAGAGAGAGAGAGAGATTTTTCACTGAAAGAGGTAATAATGATCTTCTTGGAAGTGATACTGCAACAGACCACAAAGTGCATGCCATGTAGCATCATCCAGTCATGTAATAACTTCTATATGCAGACCTCACACAGTTAGTGCACACATTTTCATTCTGTGCAGTTATGTCAGTATCCTTTTAAAAGCAGCAACTCCGACAGCATCAGTTGAACTTTTTCTCATTGGTAAAGCCGTTGTGATGTCACATTCCTATATGTACAAAGTGTACTGCTCAAAGCTGCGATGCTTGCTGCGGCTCTGTGGCTCATCTTTGCCTTGGGAGGTTTCACTGCTTTAGTTTTTAGCCTACTGTATTGCACACACTGCTGAAAGTAGGACTTGCCTTGCCTGATAGCTTTTGACAACTCGATCTCATCCCGGCTGGATCAATAGAGCCCTGTGTTCATCAATATGGCGTCACACAATCCCCTGTGGGCCCAGCAAACAGTTCATTTAATCCAATGGATCCCTGTTTTATTAGGCTTGCTGCTGTATTCATCTTTTTTTTTAAAGGTGTTAAAAAGACAAGTAGTAAAGTGATATTGAACTTTAATTCATTGTTCTATTTGCTTACTATATTAAGGCCCAAGAGGACAGGAGTTAGGCTAGGTCTATAAGATAAATATAGCATATTTGCTGAAAATTGTTTGCTTTGCGAGTATTACAATTGTGTATTCCCATTTTTACAGAAAAACAAACAAGCAGAAAATGTGTACGTAACTTTTGTATGTGTGCGTAAGTGAGAGTGACCCTTTTTTTCAGTGATTTTCAAACTAAAACAACAATGTTGTTGTAATACTGATTTCAACCACAAGGGTTTTTAGATACAAATCAGGCTTTCATGATTGTTCTGGAAATGGTTGATGTTTTTGTACATTATGACGTGTCACGTGTCAGTATAAGGTCCAGTGTCTTCAACATTCAGATAGTGAAATTGACAAGTTAAATGTCTTTAATGCCATACTAGCAGTCTAAATTTTTGCATTATAAAGTATTATTGCTTTTCTAAGCATGAAATGGCACAGTATGAGAGACACTGTAAATGACTATTGGTCAACAAGTTGTCATGATGTTGGCAGCAAGGATGAACCAATGGCTGCTTTACATTTTTCATTCATGTTTATGGTTGGCCAATTGAGTATACTGTATCTAGCCGCCTTCTTGGTTTCTTGCACACAAATGTCACACATGGAAACTCAGTGGGTGTGTCTCTCTCTGGTCTATCCATCAATAATTAATGGGTTTTGGAGGATGAAAGGTTTAGCTGGAGGCATGTGTGTCTCATACGGAGAGAGAGAGAGAAAGAGATATTAGTACTAGTACTTATGGTTGTATCCATGCATGGACAAAGTGAACTCTTGGAGGTCTTCAGATGAACATGTCACTGGGTGAAAATTAAATGTTTTGATATTTTTATTGAAAAAATAATACACTCGTGGAGTCACAAGCTAAGCTTGACTCATAAATGGTGCACACGTTTATGAGCAATTCAATTTTGGAGTATCAAGACTTAAATAGAATAGTCCTTTGGCATAATGCATTCTGGGTAAATTTCAACCTGGCATGGGGGCTCATTGGCTAGAACCATTTATAAAAGTGTTTGAACCTCACATATTGCCGATATGTGAGGTTCTGACCGCATGGAGTTTGCATGTTCTTACTGTGATCTGGATGCTCCATTCTCTTTGTCAATAACATACACGCATGTTGGTCTGCTGTCATTGCCCCGTGTTCCCCATGCACAATATATGGGTCAGAGGTATGGAGGACAAGTATCCATGAGGGAACAGTAGATTAAGTAACTAGCCCATGTCTGTAACAGCTGCTTCAATACAAAATATCACATTATCTATGGTACTTAATGTTAGGGCACTGTACCAGACATGCAGACACAGAATGGTTGTAATATGTAAAACACACACTTCCAATAGGAGCAGTGACTGACCCTTCAATGTAATTAACATCCTAGTTTTCAAATTTGTTTATTTTTTTAAAAAATGTTTAAATGTTGACTGCCTTCAGTCAATATAATTAATTGTATAAAATTTGTTTTGACGTTTTCCTTTTCATAGCTTTTGTGTGCGCGAGTGCGCGTGTGTGTGTGTGAGAGAGAGTTTGTGTATTTACTGTGTGTACACATGCGATTGTGGGAGTGTATCAAGCCTTTGAAGTTTCTCATTCACTCTTTCTCCTCTTCCCTGTGTCTCCAGTCTCTTTGAAGGCAGTGCAGCCATGATTATTAAAGGAGCTCTCGTTCAACTTCAAACATATGGAATGAATATCATAAGCTGTGACGCCAAGCATTCCAACAGTGTCCATCAGCACACTCACATCCTGGTGTCCTGTCTGATTCAGTACAACCAATGAGGAACTTGTAGTTTTTCTCAGGAGGAAACAATGAGGTCACACTGTAGATGTAGACACAAGGCTGAGTGAATATCTTCTTCTGCATGCATTCAAAACGTCATTCTCGAGTGATTCTTCTTCTTCTTCTTCTTCTCCTTCTTCTTCTCCTTCTCATTATTATTATTATTATTATTATTCATTCATCCATCTATCCATCCTCATCCGTTTATCCATAGTCCGGTCGTAGGGGCAGCAGCTCCAGCAGGGTACCCCAACATAGTTGGCTGGAATTATGCAGTCGTCTGGAAAAACTTTAAAAAAAAAAATTCAACACCTGTCACTGTTTGCTGTGCGCGTGGAGCGCTGCCTTTGACCAGGCAGACGAGAGCACAGAGGCAGCACAACATGGCTAACATGCGGTTAAATACAACAGGCAATATTATTAATATCTAGTTTGCTAATTGTGCTGATTTCTCTCTCTCTCTCTCTCTCTCTAGCCTCTCTCTGTCTCTCTCTCTCTCTCTCTCTCTCTGTCTCTCTCTCTCTCTCTCTCTCTCTCTCTCTCTCTCTCTCTCTCTCTCTCATATACACACTTCGCTATACTCAACCACTTTAAAGTATTTTTCTGTCATTGTTGCACATCACTGTTTTGGCACTTCTTTGCCCATACTGTATGCTCTTCCCTCTGCCTGGCCCTAAACCATGTGCACTCAGCCCTTGGCACCGTCTGGCATTGCCTCTCAGCAGCCCTGACACGACGCCTGCGTCTGTCTCTGGACACCATATGGACCTCACTGTATGTTTGTGCTGTGCCACAGTAGCGACACCACTATAGCCTCTTTAGTGCCATCTGACCTGTAACTAGATCACAGCCTCTTTTTCCACTCTGTGGAACATATTTTTAGCATGCAAAACAAGTGCGGACTATACATTCCGCTAATCTATGTTAATGTAGGATTTTGCATAATGGAATCATTTATTTGGGGGTGGGTGGGGGCTGTTTGAATAATAATAATAATAATAATAATACATTTTATTTAGGATGACTCTAAAAACACTCAAGGACATCTTTAATATAGATATAAAACATTTGGCTGAGACAGGAATATACTGTACGTTCTAGAAACAAGACACATTTAAATCAAAAAGGAAATATATATATAAAATATTGTAATAGTCACACATTCAAACACTGGTAAAAACAATGTAAAAACAATTGAACATGTGCACATTTAATAAGACTATAAAGTTATGATAAACTTTTGAAGGATTACATGCACTTCATTTTCAGACATCCCATCTCAACCTCCCAGGGGGTCACTTTGAGAACATTACAGTGGTTTAGCTTACTAACCTGTCAATCAAATTACTGTTTTATTTTAAATTATACAATTGAATTGTGACAGAAATCATACCTTTGTGCTATGATGTTTTATCAATGTGTAATAGCAATTTATAGGTAGGCATATGTCAACGACGTTAGCTACTGTACAGTTACTGTAGGTGGTGAGTAGATTAGTTTTAGTCAATTAGGCCATCTGACAAATTAGAATATTTTTGTTGCATTTTGGGGCCACTAACCCATACAGCTAACCCATATTCTACTTGCTATGGAGACCGAACTGCTAGGCTTTAACAAATCTAGCATAAACAGGCAACATGCCATGTTACAAGTACAACACTAGAAACATTAATGTGTTTAGGTGGAGAGGATATGACCCAAAATCGTTAGTTGAGCTTTCATGTACTTTTGTGGTTTCCTGTTTGCTCACTTGCCTTGCTAGGCCTCTATGTTATTATGATAGACATTGAAAAGATACAATAGATGGAGCTTGGCATGCATTATCTGGCCGTTAGTCTCAGAGCTAAGCAGGGGTTGGTCCGACTACCACATCCACCACAATGGGGTAAATAATAGGAGTGTATGCATACTGAACGTTTGCACATGTGACTGATGCATGTAGGTGTGTGCTTTGTTCAATTGTGATACAACACCAGCTGAATCTACTGTGGAAGCCTCCTACTGTACTGTGGTTCTGTTTAAACACATCATTTCACTGCGATTAGAACAAAGCACCAATTCTGTTAACACGTAAACTTTGCATGTCAAAAGTCCAAAGCTGGTTGCATTAAAGTGCACGGTGTCACAAGAACTAGAACTACACCAAATGCCTTATTTATGTGAACTACATTCATGACAACATTTTTATTGTCACCTGAACAAAACCCGTTCAGCTGTATGATATACCGCTGAGCCATGCACTGTATTTTCATTCTGAAGGAAGGTCAGAAGGGTAAAGCTGTAAGATCAGAAAGGTAAAGCTGTAATTTAGTGAACTGCCTCGGTGAGCAGGTACTGTAGCTGAAGCGATCCACCCATGCTGCTGCAATGGGTTTACTTGTAATTCTCTCTATACACAGATTCATCCCCAGTGCACAGTATAGGATTATCGAGAGTCAACTGTCCAAGTCATCCAAGCACATCCCCCTACTGTAGCTATTCTTCATTATCATCCTGTTTCCTGCTCTCCCTACACAGGTCAGTATATTTTGGTTCCCGTAAAATGTGACTTTCTAATCAGCGTATTGTGCCTGTCTGGCAGTTGGTTGAGCCTCACTAGCAATACCCCCACAGCTTTCTCTCATACCCCAGAACGTTTAGGGTTAAGATGTCTCCGTAGTAACTGTGTGTGTGTCCATTATGTCCAGGTCTACTGATGAGCTTGTGTTGCTGGGTGTTGGGCAGAAATCTGCTCTCTTATGCAAGCAGAACAAGAGGCTTAACTTTGGGTCGGAGGCTCAGGTGAAGCGTTTTAATGACGCTTCATTAAAACTTGTGAGCTTTTCACATTCGTACGTGTCTGGTCAAACCATATCATGTGCAACATTTATCTGTTATTGCTTGGACTTACATTTCTTTTTTAAAGGCAGGCGTCTGAAAAAATAATGGAGGGCTATAAGGAATTACGAGAAATGAAAAGGGATTAATGTTGTCAAGCAGCTAAATTGGCTTTCAGCATTGTTTGTTTGCCGTTAAAGGTACTGTATGCTTGCATGGCTTTATGGTGTTATGTAGGTGTATATTGTTATTGGTGCCTAATTTGAGCTACGTTTCAACAAGGCTAGAAAATCCGGAGTTGACACAATTTATGTGTCAACACATAACCATTCATATTTATGCCATAGGGAGGTCAATTCTTACTTTCTATTTTTAGAAAACAATCATGCCTTTGAGAATCCTTCTTTGCATAGTCATAATAACCTAGCATTAATAGCACAATCTGGTCTTTCTTGTTGATGTAATACCGTATGCTAACCATGCTACTGCATTTTGGTTTGTGTGTTCCAGAGCATGGCGTGGGACTGGTCTGAGGTGCCCTGTGCCATCCACACCACGTTTCCAGCTGCTCCGGCCACTCCAGCAAAGGCTGCTGAGCAGGTCTGAGCCATGCTGTCTGGGAGATGGCGGCACCCTGTGGCGGACAGTAGGGGGCCCGCTGTGTGTGGAGGCGGTACGGTGGTCCTGGAGGCCCAGTATGACTACAACTACCGCGGAGCAGATAGCCGGCAAGTCTGCATACGAGAAGGGGAGCGCTTTATCCTCCTGAGCAAGACAAATTCAGACTGGTGGCAGGTGGAGTTTTGCTTTGCCTTTTTCTATAGTTAAAAAACCAACAACATGTCTCCCCACATTATATGTCAGGATATTTATCCCCGTACACTTGAAATGTTAGCGAGCTGTACATCTTTCACAGGTGAGGAGGATCGGAGCAGCAAGTAAAGCCAAACCACTTTTTGTCCCAGCAACTTATGTAGCCGAGGTTGCCATGGCACCCATGCCCTCGCCACAGCGCTTGGTCATGTCCGCCTCGCTGAACTCCAACCTCAGGATGCTCCCACATGTAGCACTCACTCCCAGTCCAACAGGACCAGCATATAATGACAGTTACCAAGGTAACACATGCAGGTCATTCATTCGTTCGTGAATAAATGAATGAATGAGACCACAAGATAAACAGAGCGAGAGCAGGGATAGGACTACAAAAATACAGCACAATACATCATTATTGTGCAAGCTCCGCCTCTACGGTTACTAAAGCAACAGCCAGTCAGCATCGTTGTGAAAGCAATCAAGTGGTGGTGTTTTAAAAAAAAAAGATCCCCACATCGGTCTTCTGATTGGTTGAAGGGGATGATGATTTGATTAACACTTATTGGCTGTGCCTGGCTGATGCTTTACAATTGAGAGTTCCCAGACTGATATGACAGAGCTTGCAATATCAGGATGGGTTTTTACCAGGCTACATGTAGTCTACACTTTCCCAATTCTTGTGTTCTCACAGTGAACAAACCGTTCTGCCGTTCCATGGATAACCTCAACTTCAACAGTGCCTTTCAAGGGGTGGACAATGCCAGCAAGGTCGGTGTTTGCTATCTCTCCAGAGCCACATTCACCGGTGCCTCAAATCACCTGGTGGTCCCTGCCATGGCCTCGACCGTCCAGGTGAACCCAACAGGCCCTAGGGTGCTCCCCAACATCACCCGCAGCCAGAGCTCAAGTAACCTGCCGAAGAACTTGCCAGAGAACCCATATGATGAGGTTCAGGGTGGGTTCAGTGACCTGAATGGTTCCAGGGTGCCAAAGAAGTGCTGTAGCCAATGGGACATGGCGACTGTTCCCCATAGCAGCAACCACCTCCAGGTAAGGACAGTAATGGCCACGGGTGGCTTAAACTGATGTACAGTTCAGTAGGCGCAAAGGCATACTTTGATTGATTAGCTATATGGACATGCAATTTCAGCGCAAGTATTAGCAACTTGTTGTAGATACATAATCAATATACATTTGAGACATGTTAAAATGTAATTACTTGAAATATACCGAAATATTACTGAAACTATTTCATTTTATGATTAAAAAAAATAATAATTTAGTGATTAGTGATACATCCTAATCAACCTGGGCATGCACTACACTACAAAAGCACATCATCTGACCCAAAAAATTGGGTCAGATATAGGATTCAATTCTAAAATAAGATGGCTACACAGGTTGTCATTTTTCAGAAGGCGCGAGGCAGGGTAGTGATTTTGAAAGTAATATAGTAATGTAACTATTAACGTAACTCATTACTTTTAATACACAGTAATAAGTGAAGTAATATTATTACTTTTTGAAGGAGTAATAAGGGAATAGTAAATGTTTACAGTTCCTGAGTAACTTGCCCAACACTGTTCATGACTGCATAGTGCTTATGCATTCAGTGCTATTTCTATTGTCCTGTCAGCAGTCCTGGCCGTTTGTTGATTGAAATGTGGTGCATCATGAAGCACAAAATATTGATGATCCCAAAATTGTGCATGTGAAGACCTAAATAATGGAAGAATAGGAGGGCAATGCTACATGCCAAACTTCACAAACGGATGTTTTCAGTGTCCAAACACTTTATAAGTGTAAGTATAGGAAAAATGACGTTATACTTGGTATGCAATCGACTGTCCCATCTTTTTTAAAGGGCGTTGCAGATTTGAAATGAGTACAATATAAAAAACAAAATCCATTACAAGGTAAAAGGTTTCTAGTGTTTCCAATATAGTGTATGATGACTATAATTTACAAATCACTCCTTTTTGGGAATGGAATTGTAGGATAAAACTATTTGTATGCTGAACCTTCTTCAGAACTCATTGAAATTTGACTGACGTTAATTGACTTACAAATAATTTGTATCCATAAACCCTAAACTATATGAAACTCATGACTACTGGTCAGTTTCTATGTTTATAACAATCTATGGTCTTATCTAGCAGACTAAGAGACTTTTAGTACCGTATATTCTATTCTCTGTTTGAAACTTTCTTGTTTTAGCCATGGAGGTCACTCTTGAAAAATATATGTTATTCTTAAAGAGACTTCATCTGGTTAAATAAACGTTTAAAAAAGTGTTAGTGCTAAAAGTAATATTTTATTATTGTATGTGTTTTTGTATTTAAGTAGTACTAATATTAGTATTTCTGCTTGCTTTATATTGAAAACCTACAAAATAACTATTGAGCGTTATTTTTGGCTTGTGCTGTTTTTGGTTTGCATCTGTTAGTATCTTTGGGTATTCCCCCAGAAGAGCTATTAACTTAGCACTTCTGACGTGATGCATCTCTGCATCACGTCAGAAGACCATGAACAAGCCATGTCTTGGAGAAATGATTGTTTCTCTATTCGACGGAATACAACACGCCACTCCCACCCCTAGGAGAGCACTTCTTAGTCAAGGCATTTTTAGATAGCTTTGATGCCATTGGAAAATTACATTGCTTCCCTCCCTACCCTCTGCATGTCTTTGCCCCCCCCCCCTCTCTCTACTCTCTCTTTCTCTCTGTCTCTCTTGGTCTCTTTATCTCTGTAAGCATCTTTCTCTCCAGTAAGCAGGATTATTACAGCCACATCAGGTCATATGTTCCTTTTCCCTTTAAACACCCCCCCCTTCTCTGTAATTCTGCTTGTCTGCAGTCAGTGATGGTTTCACTGTGGATAGATCTAAAATGGAAACTTTACCACTGTCTTCATAAAACTATCTGAACTTTAATCGATTTAGCTAAATTTAAAGATATTTAAAGTTATTATATTTCCATTGGCTGTTAGCATTGTCACTGACAGGTTTTATACTTAAGTGTCCGGTGCCACGATAAGCAGTGCTTTATTTACTAATTTAAAATTTTGAGCAGTAACCGTAGCCTACTAATTTGACAGTTTTACAAGACTTGTAAACAGCCATAGTCACGTCATTAAATTGAACTAATTCCTCATTATAAATGTATCATCCAATTTGTTCATTGAGTTTTGTAGATGGTCGTTGTGCATATCAATCAAAATATCTCTCCTGTCAAGTAGGCAGGTATTGACGCAGATAGCCAGGGCTGTGTCCAATACTTTATAAGTAAAGGATGGCTCTGCCAGAGGACTTTAGTGATTCCATGATAACATTTGAACTGATGGCTGGTCCAGTATATAATACCAGTGGCCTAATCATTATGTAGACTTAGCAAGTAAGCATGTACTTCAGCAAGTATGACTACTGTATCTGTCAAGCCCCCCCATGCTGTAGTCGGAGCATTCCAAACATGAACTGAAATAATGTTGAGCATCACAAAATGCATACATTGACATTGACATTTCATTTCAGATATTTCTGATCAAGTAGGCTGCATTGGTTTTATATGTGTAGGTTTGCTTAGGAACTGCTCTCTGGTATATATTAGGTATTAGCTATGGCTTATGGCCCATGACCGTTATTATCCACATAATCCAGATATGAGAAAGCAGTTATCGACTGTATTTTAGTGTTGTAGTGTTGTGCTGAACTCAAGTAAACACTGTCTACATCTTTGTCACTACCCCCTAGAGGACAGCAAGGTCATCCAATCCCTATTTGTTGCATAGCATAGTCATTCCTCCAGTGAATTATACTTCAGTGTTTCATGGAATAATGCTATATTAGCAGGGTCCGACCATTACTAAGAATGGTTTCATCATTCACCAACATTTTTTTAAATGTACTCCGGGGATATTTTACAGATTACAGAAAAATAATTTGGTTAAAATTATCAAAATGTATCTGAACTAATTCCAATGCTTTGGTTAATGGAGTTCTAACCTTAATATGACTACCGGTACTAAAGGAATATGTGTATACTTAATGGTTAGCGGTCCTGGGTTTGACTACCCGAAATGCTTAATTAAAATTACTTAATTATTAATGTAATTAAACATTTTTTAATGAATATGTGCAAAAACAATTATATAAAAATAATATATTAAGAGAGTTCAATTGCATATTTGGTGAAGGACCAAATATGCAAGACCTTTGGACCCACTGTACAGTATATTAATCTTTTGTTTCTATTCATTTTATTACACTGCATATGCAGCTTTTTTCTAGTTGTTGCTTTAGCCCTCTCTAGCCTGTTTAGAATGTATATAAGCCACAGCCCTTACAGAATAGAATAAGAAAATGTTATAAGAAAAAATACTGTAGACTGTACAGTGTGACAAAAGTCAAGGTGTGTTTTTATAGTCACTGCACTTATGCATATGACAAACGGTCATAATCCAGACAATTACATTCTTACAACAATCTAGGGTCAACTTGCTAATATTATATTATGTGTCATAATCACATACTACAAATATAAAGTATCAGCAGTGTTATTTGTATGCTGTTTTAACTGAAGAAAAGTGGCAGAGAAGTGGCATGGACACTTTTTGTTGCTTGTAGGTGGACCTGATGTACAGTATATTCATTAGTATTTAAGTCACTGGGTTAGACAAAATAGATAATTGTATAGATAAACTCCACCCGGTAGGTTGTGGTTGGTACATTTCCTTGTGCCCTATGTTGTCAGTAAATACTGTGAGAGAAAGTGAAACACATATTTGTGTGTATTTCTTTCTCTCATGCTGTCCCCTTCTGTTGGTAAACCCACATCCTCAGCTGTAGCCTTTGCATTCCTTTTGCCACCCGTGCACATAAACACACACACATGCACACATACTGTATGCACACATACCCACGCATGCAAATGTATGTAAGCCTATGCATGCGAACACATTTGAATAACTACCTCTTGACATGCAGCATCATAATTGTACACTGTGTAAATACTGTCCATTCACACGCACACACACACGCACACACACATGCACGCACCAACGCGCATACACACACGTTTATTGTTTTAGATCACTGTTGGAATGCAGACAGTATAGCTATATTGTATTTTCCATTCAGTAGTTGGCATAACAGATATATTGGCCAGTTTAGTGGTGCTTCATTAGGCGCTTTTTCACCAAACACCTCAGTTCTAGGGACTATCCACAGGTGAGGTTCCGTGAGAGATACACACCACCAATGGTGTTTTCATCAAAAAAAGAGGTGAAAACACCTTTGGCAATTGGCAATACTTCTTATAATAGAGGCAGAGAGAAGGACACAACGCCAGACAAAGTAGAATGGTAGCTTACCGTACAGTAGTAAAAATGCCAGTTGCCGGAAGTGTTTGACTAATCAATGCAACAATTACATTACTCGTGGTCCCTATTGTGGTGGGAGAATACCCTAACTACCCTCAAATAGGATCTAACAAGTTCCTCAAAGCAGCATTCTAAGAACTAAGATCGTTCTCCGTTCCTGTAGTGCGGACACAAAAAATGGGTACTTTCTCCAACAGTTCTAAGAACTCTAAAAAAGCTCCTCCGGTGCGAAAGCCCCTATTGTTGTACAGTATTTGTATTGTGAACCACTAAGCCTCCTAGCCATTTAGTATTTTCTTTTAACTCCTCATTTGTTCTTATTTTTCATCCTCTCCTGTGTGCTTCCCTAGGTCCCAACACAGTCCTGCCTCCCACAGCTGTCCTGGCACAACTCCCCTCTGTACAGTGAAGTGCAGCAAGTGAAGACGTCTTCCCAGCTGGAGCCTCCATCTCCCACCCCAGGACAGATGCCCCTACAGACTCTGGATATGTGGGAGCAGTACTCAGACCCCAGCACAGGAAGATACGTCTACATCAATAGCATTACCCATGAGAGGTCCTGGAAACCTCCCCGCAGGGCCCGTCAACGCACCTCCAACAATGTAAAGTATTTACTGGTTGTGTTAGCTAGCTTTGTCAGACCGTCCGGATCTTGTGTGCTCCAATTTCATTTCACCGGCACAAGTATCAGTCTAGAACCTTGTAATGCAAAAGCGTGTTTGTCAGCTGATTAGTATCGGGCCAGCTGAAGTTTTTACCAAGATTACGACAAGAGTGTGTGTCATACTGTACGTTTTGGTTTCCACTGTCACTATAGCTTAATTTGAATATTCTGATTGAGTGAGATAAAGGTAGAAAAACATATGGTTTGATTTAAAAGTATTAACACCACCTTTGTGACAAACACTTTGAATTTAAGTGTTCCTCACTTACACTCGCGGCAAAGTCAAACTGTAGCATGCGAGAACAGGATGGTATCACGAGGCTAGTTATCCACCTTGACAACACTGATTTATCAGTTCACAGATGGCTTTTACTACTAGAGGAATCTGCTAGCCAGTGCATGTGATCCTAATATTTCTCAGCACATTAATGTATTGTTTATCTATTACGAGTGACACATGCAAGCGCATTTCCTGAACTTAAATCTTGTTGATGTTGACAATCTGTGCCTGTTTGCCTCTCTGTCAGGCAAATCCTATACAGCCCAAAACATTACCCAGGGATGCCAGCCATCTGTCACTACCACTCCCTAATGCTGGCAATGGCACTATGCACAAGGTACGCCTACATTGTGTGTGTGTGTGTGTGTGTGTGTGCGTGTGTGTGTGTGTGTGTGTGTGTGTGTAATGTTTTTTAATGCATGATATTTCAAACATGCATCCCATGCCTCTGACATCAGGCAGTGCAAAGGGAGTGTACAGTAGTCTAATCACTGTGCTGATGAACCGGCTTATCAGTTCCTCTGTGTAACATTGCTGCTGCGGACGTTCTTCATTCTTGAATTAACATGAACCCGAACTACCCAAATATGGATTCAATCACTTTTATGGTAGCTCAAAGCATGATACTTGTCTATGTTGTTTGTGAATATGTATTGCTATGTATGTAATCATATTTCATTCATGAGAATTTTTGTTAGACCTCTGTGTAATCTAAACTGCCCATGAGCATACATATGCTCTCTAAAATAATATATCACATCTTTATTTGTGTTAAACACAGTATGTTTGTATGTATTATAATGTATTGTAATGTATATATATATATATACTGTGTGCATATATATATATATATATATATTCAGTATACTGTAGATACGTTCAACAGATTATTTACTTGTTCAATAGATTTGTACTTAGAGTCATAATACTTACCTAAAATTTTCTAGACATTTGTAAAAATATTTCTGCATAAATAACATAAGATAGCAACAGCAAGGGTGTTGCAAAATGATTTGTTTGGCCACACAGCTTCCTGGTTCAGTTGCTGCGTGTCATGGTGATTATACTTGTTTGGTAGACCTATAGCTTCCCTCTAGAATGGGGAAGTGTACAAAACTGGAGAGAAAGATTAAATGTAACGAATGTATAACTTCAGACTCAAGGGGATGTTATGCTGAACTACAATTATACATGACTCAGGATTCAACAGATTAACAAACTGTTATCAGAGCTGGCTTGGATGTTGTCACTGACTAGTAAGCAATAATGAACACAACCGCTGTAAGTCAAAACTGTTTCTTTATAACTTCTACTGAAAGTTCTCAGCAGTTAATATACTCAAATGTATTTCTAGCTATGTACATTTATTTACTTGCCTTTGAAAGTCTTTTTGATGACTGTGAGAACATGTTCATAGCAATGTCTTGTCAGCAGGTTAAAGTGATTCATTACTATACTATATGACCTATTCATTTTCTAGAAGAAAAGAAAAAAAGCATTTCAACTGCCGCTACTTAGGTTTTAGTGTCTAGGTCTCTGTAAACATGTGGTAACAGATGAAACCACACTTTTCTCTTAGAAGGAGTCCACATTAGCTAGCAAGATTGACCTGGGATGCAAGGGTGGTTAAACCTTTTGTTCTGTGTTGAACGGGAAAGGGTAAGTCAACAACACGTGTCTGCATCTTATCTTTGACATTTCCAGTTGTCTTAACCAACCTTTGCTCCCATCAGTCAGCAGAACAGTATTTGGTCTTTTTAGCTGGTGAAAATATAAAATGATTCAGATAAATTGGTATATATTTGATGTACAGTACAGCTACTGTATTTAAATTAGTAATTATTTTGTACTTCCTATCTCCTCCTCCTTCTCCTCCTCCCCCCCCCCCCCTCTCTCTCTCTCTCTTTTTTTCTCTCTCTCTCTCTCTCTCTAGCTGCCACCAGATTTCCTGTTTGGGAGCCACCAGGGGAAAACTGACAGTGGCTGGCAGATGAAACAGGTGAAGTGCTCTTCCTGCTGCTGTCTATCACCACCACAGGGTGTTCACTGTATTTCACCTTGAGTTTCACCCCACAAAAGCAGCCCTTTTAACAGTGAAATGCAGAGAAGTTGGAGACGCGCTGTGTCCGTTCTCTTTTACTATATCGAACTGATATGGCAGGAGACGTTTAGTTCACCCACTGGGACTCCCTGGATCTTTGTTAGCTTTGTGGCCTTGCATTGCTTTCATATGTCCCTTTTCACACTTTTCTATTGCTCATTTTACACAATACGTGTAGAACCTTCTTCTTCTCTTATTGCTTTTTTATTACCATGAAATGAATCCTACGGATTCAACAGTATTTTACACTATTTGACTATACAATATCTTTACACACCTAGAAGGCTGGTACAGTGCATGGAGTATTTTCCTCTTCCCACGCAAAGTCCCCATAACGTGCTATTACAATTTCCTATTTTGGACAGACTTTTCTTACTTTGATATTTGAGAACATTACCTTGAGTTTGTTGTTTGTTTGTGCTCCTTATAATAACATGTCCTATCTTGATTGGCTATTTGACTGGTAGTGGCAGGATAGGTCAGAGGTGGTCCCTTCAAACAGCTGACCACAGAATGGTCTTTGAGTGGAAGATCTTTCAAAAAGGATATAGCAGGTGAATTTCTCAACCAACCTGCAGAAGTTTGCATACGCTGCATTTATACTGTATTGTAATGTAGTAGACTACATTAAGTAATGCCAGCTCGGCTGTCTAAATTTTTTCAGAGATCAGCATTTATGCATATTATGGTGGTGAAATATAGCAACTCATGATTTAGAAAGAATAAAATAAGGGCTGTTACCCAAGCAGTGCTTACTGCAACATGTTGCGTCACAGTGGGGCGTGGGTGTGATTGTTTTAAAGCCCTTTTAAAGGCCTCGTCTTAACGAAGGAGCCGATTTGGCTCTTAATGCTAATCCTCCCTGCATGAAGAGATGGCAAACATTAGGAGTGGTATTTAGTGGGACTGTTGAAAGAAACTGTGTTGTACATATTTAGAAAGGTATTTTATAATGGTTTAGGGTCTAGGCAAACATCATTAATGTGGTGTTTGTATTTGCAGTGTGCTTGATTTCCCTTGTTTGTTTGTTTGTTCATGGACTGTTATGCATGTTATGTATATGTCTCGGCCTAGCCACTTTTCTGCCCCCCAGCTATTGTTGTGTAGCTGAATACCAGCTGGCCTTACAGAGCTCAATATACTGTAGGCGTGCAGTGTAGTGTGAAGTCAAGCATAAGGATCTTTTCTACGTAGTTAAATGAAGCACATTATACATGCTTACAGCACTAGATGAAACGAATACATGATAGATGTAGGATCAAAAGCCGTGTTTTAGGTATAACTTGCTTTGCTTTCTATGTATTCATTTGTATATTGCGCTTGTTATTAAAAAAAGGCATAGCATTTTCACCTTTTGATTCTTCATTTTTATTATTGCATATAGCTCTCGTATTATCTACAGTAGTACATTTAATCCATATCCATTCCTTAAAATAAAGGCGATCTGATATTGATGGACATCTGTCATCTAAAGCCACCAGGCAGCAGTGCTAATGTGGTGTGTGGCCAATGAAATTACCTCAGATTATCAGATATCACCATTTCATTAAGTGTTCTAGTGGTACAGCAATTATTTAAACATATTAGAGTATACAGTATACACAGTATATATATCCTCTGCCCCTATATAAATTATTTCCTGCACTTTGACCCCTGCATAGATCGTACAACGTGCTACGTCCTCTGACACATTGAGCACCAGTGTGTTCAGCCAGGCTGATGCACAGGAGGACCACACCAACACCTTCCTGCTTGATGGCAAGATGCCCCTCAATCACTCCCAATCCATGATCCTCCCACAGAATACCAAGGTATACTACAGTACGCGCGCACACACACGTGCACGCACACACACACATGCGCACACACACACACACACACACACACACACACACACACACACACACACACACACACCACACCACGGGCCATACGCGACACCAGGACATCTATTGAAAGTAGTTTTTTCTTGTGCTGTTAAAGTGTAACTGCACCTCAGCTCTGAGCTTAACTCCACCCACTGCACTACTTGAAAAATGCCAGTATGTAGTCAAGGAGCTGAGGGAGGGGAGGGGCTGAGAGGGGGAACCCCATTAACAACATTGATTTTGATGACGGACATGCGGACCGAGTGTACCAGCCCAAGTCCTAAGGCGATTTATAACAGATATGACGTGTGGAGTCATTTTCAGACCATACTGTAATATCCAGATTTTTGCACAAACAGGAATTATGTCAATATTAACACCAGCATTTAAGTGTCTCATCGAATTGCAGTATTGTTTAGTTTACAGCTCAAAAAACACAATTTAGGCCTTTAGGGTGCAATTACACTCCATCCAAAGTTCCTAATTCATAAAGTATTATGATAAGTATTTTAAACCCTCCCATTTTGGTAAAGGTATTTCCATGTACTGTATATATATCCATATATCTACTCTAACCCTAACCCTAGTATATTACGCATATGTGCGTAATTTGCCTCTAACTGCCATGAAATCCCTTGGTTGAGATTAACTGCTTTTGGCAAAGCTTTACCAACTATTAACATGTGTAGCCTACATGTAGTGTGTATGAATTACGGGGACCAGTGTTTACTGCGTTATGCTAACCCACAGAACATATAGGCTATTTGATCAAATGATTAGGTGCCCCAACTGCAGTATTATGCAAGATGGTATGTGGCCCTTGAGTAATGTATAAACAGACACAGGCACATGTTGAATGCTAGCACTTTTTCCTATATTTCAGCTAGTTCAACAGTGCAGAGACTACTCCTGTAATGTGACCAAGATCGTAGTGGAGACGCCTTCTCAGGACAGCTGTCCAGACAGCGATGGCGGTACACCGGTGAGATATTGTGCAGGGTGACACTTAGTTGCGTTCATGTTTTCAGGTGGAGGAGAGGATGCTCACATCCTCGTGTTTGAAACCAAGAATGCATTGTTTGTTTAACGGCTGCAAAAAAAGCTCACATTTTCCCTATAGGATATACAGTACTGTTTGTCTGTGTGGGATTTCTTACTGTTTGTTTGTTTGTGAACTTCAACGCTGTAAGAATTCCATACCACACCAGGTAATTTTAGAGCAACCATTTTCCCACTATTTTGAGCGTGATGCAACAGTCAAGTTTAATGGCTTCACTCAGGATTCATACAGTACACAGAGGAAAGCCCCCTGCCCTTACTTTGACTTTGCATTTATACCTATTTTCTGCACACACAAAGCCAAATGTTGTCCATTTCGTAGTGTTGAAGTTTGTGTGAGGGGCTAGAAATTACGCTTTTTTTTTACTCAATACATTGTATGGTTAAGACAAGACATTTAAATGTATTTAAATGGTGTGCAATACAACTACAAAATAAAGTAAGTTTTTTTTACTCACTTAATAAACTAAACCATGCTGGATTGTTTCTCAGGAACTTGAAAAAGCTGGTCTTCTAAACAAGACAAAGATTGCAGAGGGAGGGCGAAAACTTAGGTAAGACGTCAAAGGTTTGTCTCAGTATCGCACTAGCCCTAAGCAAAAGTGTAAGCTTTCCTTCCTATTAGAACAGCTGAGCTCTCAGAGTGTGAAGGTTTTTAGAAATTATATTAAGTTGCTGTATGTTAATATGCATAATATGCAATAGTATGCTATTTAGGAACTAAATTAGCCCTGATACTGTAGTTGCTGTTGTTGTCAGTACAATATCAATATCACAATATCACACAAAGCATGTGTTATAACATTGTTGTAATTGTAATGTAATGTTAATTTTGTTTAATTGTTATTAATGTATTGTTTATTCATTTTTTACATGTCTGAAGTTCTAGTGAGATGAAGAAATGTGCCTGGGTGACTGTAACAACTTTAACATTGTGTTTCTTTTTGCTTGCCCGAAGGAAAAACTGGAATCCATCCTGGGTGGTTTTGGTTGGGAACAGTCTAGTGTTCTTTAAAGATCCCAAATCACAGACACCTTCTAGCTGGGTAAGAGTTTACATAACAACCTCTTCCACAGCTTCTGTCGAATTCAGTATGCATGTTTAATGTTTAATATTTATTAAGTATAAAATGTTTTTTAATTTAAATGTACAGTATTTCATTGATTTTAGCCACAGCCTCCAAAAAGATGGATCTCATTAGTTAGAGATCCTAGGTATAACTGTATTTAAAAGCTTAGCATAGAAATTAATATAAATGTGCATTTATACAACATGTACTATAAGCAACCATAAACATTTATGCACATTTGACAACAAAGACAGCAACACTAGATGAATAAAACAAGTTAAAGTGTGTGTATGTGTTTGCGTTTGTGTTTGTGTGTGTGCTCTTGCGTGCGTGTGTGTGTGTGCTTGACAGAAACCAGCTAATAGTCGTCCAGAGAGCAGTGTGGATCTCAGAGGAGCACAGCTTGGTTGGACCAATGCCTTGTCAAGCAAGAAAAACGTCTTCAAGGTGAGAAACACAAAAAGTGTGTCTCTCTCTCTCTCTCTCTCTCTCTCTCTCTCTCTCTCTCTCTCTCTCTCTCTCTCTCTCTCCCCTTAGTGAGATGTGTTGTGAGAGAACATTTTATACTCTCTGTTCTGTTCAAAATTACACAATGAGGAGAAACATAGCATTGGTATAATGGTGAAAATTATTTCTGACATTGTTCACTGAAGTGTCAACTCCAGTAAGGGAAGTTAAAAAAGGAAGTCATCATCATTCTTACGATTGGCCTTTGATGACAAGCCACCCATGTTTTTATATTTTGGTTTGGTGTGTGTAATGATTCTATGGCACAGCTAAAAGGATGTGGTCTTTTCCTATCCTGTTCTTCTCTGTTGTAGTGCCGTGCATTTACTTGAAACTCAGCACTGGAGCATTATCTGTAGTTACTTTTATTTTACATACAGTAATTACACATCCAGTAATTGAAAAAAAAACTTTTTTTTTTTTTTGTCCTTAAACACATCGTTAAGACTTTATCGAAAATGATATTTAAATAGAACTATATATATAGTAGTGAGAGCACACCCACCACTGCAGCTTTTCCTACTTCCCCTTTTTAATTGACTTGCTCACAATAGTGATGTCACCACATATGATACCAATGAGCAAGCTCTCTACTAGCATCGCCAGTATGTTATCACCTTATGACTACAGAGCATGCCCTTTTATTCACTCCACTCTCTATCCTAAACAACACTGCCTCTGGCTCTGTAGGGATCTGACCCCCAGTCACACACACACACACACACACACCCGCAGATGTGGTTTGAATAAGTGTGTGTTTCAGCTGAGGACAGTGACGGGCAACGAGTTTCTCCTGCAGTCGGAGACAGACTCTCTGATCAGAGAGTGGTACAACACGATCCAGAGTGTCATCGACAGACTGGTGAGACATGCGCACACACACACACACACACACACACACACACACATTTTATCATGCACCTCCTATGGAATATGTAATGTGGAAAATACACAGTAAGAAAGTTATCATTGAGGCTCCCTACACATACAGCAATGTACTGTAGTTATTTTAGTAATTTAGCATTATATGTATATACAACAATTATTCTAACGATTATAATGTGTCTGTTTTATATACATCATCCATCCATCTTTTATATACATACATACATACATCATCATGATGTATATAAAACAGACACATTATAATTGTTTGGACACACAACATTGTTCATGCACCTCACTCCCAGAACAAGAAAAAAGAAAATGTAGAATTTGTTGTTACGCTTCCCTCCACCCACCCACACACACACACACACATACATCTCAAAGAAACTAATAATTATATAATAATGAATCAATGACTCACCTTGTGAGTCCCAGGGTATGTGTCTGAGCGCGATGCTTAACCCTAGCTGCTATGGACTTCTCTGGACCATAGCTGCTAACTGTCCTCGTTGTAAGTGACTGTTATTATTACTGCTTCAGGAGCGTGAGAACCCCATCGACAATGTCCTGCTGTACTCCCTGAGGAGAGCGGGCAGTGTGGAGATGTTGGACCACAGTGGAGACGAGGACGACAGATGCAGGATGTCATGTAGGTCTTCTGCACCTCCACCGCCAAAAACCTTTTCAGGGTTCCCACTGGTCAGCGGAATTTCTGGAATATCATGGAAATATATAAAGTCTATTCCAGACATGGAAAGTCAGGGAAATTGATCATAGTTTAGGTAACATCTAGCCTGGTGTAACCAGAGACAAACTTTACTTTGTGAATAGGGGGCTGGACATGCTCCATTGGGAAGTGTTTGCAGTTGCTGTCTCCATACTGTGCGTCCATCTCTGGTTAATGTTGAAACTATTGGACAGTGTTTAACCAAGCGGAATTTCTACAACTGTTTTGATTGCCTCATCTAGCTCTACCACCACAAAAATTCATATTAGAGCAATAGTCGGACTGAGCCAGGTCGAATCATGGAATATTGCGGAATATCTTCAATTCAATTCAATTTTAGTTGCCTCTCATCAAAATGTTACTGGACGTGGAAATACATTCTTTATTATCATTTTGAGATTTGAACGGTGGGTCTAATAATGTTTACAAGACTAGTACCTATGCACATGAAATATCATAACGTTAATTTTCAGTTTGTTTATCGTTGCCATGCTGGCTGTCCGTTTCACACAGACATAGTTGTGGTGGCCTGCTTATTGTGCATTATACTGTAGGTTATGGACATTCAGATATTAGTCAGTGTCAGTCAAGGAGAGGTCAGGGAATTTGACATTTGACCTAGAGTGGGCACCCTGCTCTTTGCTTCAGCTTCCATCCAGCCACATGCCCGTCCCTCATCTGACCCTCCACCCTCCACGTCTCCATCCTCATTCACCGCTCGTGTGCAGGCTTCTTTCATCACTCTATCCTCTCCTCCGTCGTCACCTCCGTCCAGCCCACGCACGTCTTCCCGCCGTAGACGCCCCGCCCTCCCGCTCGTCATTCTCACCACGCTCCCCGCTCACCTCCTCTCTCCTCCTCTAGCCCAGGGCCCCACACTGACCTCCACCTCCTCCTCCACCTTCTCTTCCTCTTCCCTGTCCTGCGTCTCTCCTTCCTCTGCAGTCCCTCGCTCCGTGTCCAACCTGGAGAGCTCGGAGAGGAAGAGGGTGAAGAGCCGTCTGAAGAAGCTGATCCTCCGGAGACCTCCAATCCAGGCCCTGCAGGAGAAGGGCCTCATTAAAGGCAAGGCGCTGTCCGTTGCTGACCCACAGTCACAGCTTAGATGGGCGCAGGCCATGTAAAGTGTGACTGCACCCTGACATGTGTTTTTTGAGCTGTAAACGAAGTAACAGGACTGATCTGTGATGAGATAAAAATCTGCATGTTATGCGCTGAAAGCAGAACTACACGTCATATCCGTTAAATATCACCCCAGGACCTGGCTGGTTTTCAACGGTACACTTAGTACGCTCATACATCATCAAATTTAAATGTTAACACTAATGTTATTGGGGGTCCCCCGATCAGCCCCTCCCCTCCCCTCCCCTCAGTCAGCTGCTCAGTCGTAGTGGGTGGAGTCAGAGCTCAGAGCTGGGGTGCAGCTCTGAGCCTGGCCTTCAGCCATGGTGGTGATTGGCTGTGAGTGAGCTTAACAGCATTTTTCAAGTCACTTGTGAAAATATTAATACTTACACTACCGTTCAAAAGTTTGGGGTCACCCAGACAATTTAATGTTTTCCATGAAAACTCACACTTTTTTTCA
>JAODUE010027538.1:0-22214 GCA_027564755.1 Amblyopsis hoosieri
ATATCCCAATCCACGACACACCTCCCAGAACCTCCAATACTGAATCCTCGACCAGTAAACATAAAGAATGGAGAAATATGACCAAGTACAACCAAGAAAGATAAGCATTAAAAAGATGAGTGCATCCAGCATCAGTGGTCCTATAACTAAAGGTTCTGTACGCTCTCAGTTGTATGAGAAAAAAGAAAAGATATCAAGCTGTAAAAAATAAATCTAGCAGATGGTACAAATCCATATCAGATCTCAGAGCTTTATTTGTAGGAATCAATAAGTCCTGCTCATGCATTTATCAAGCCTGGGTCATTACAGTGACAAGATCAACCTTGGGGTTACATGATGTTCTACACAATTGTGATGACAGACATTACAAAATACTGTAGATGAAGCTGAAAATGGCATAGTTTCAACTGTGAAAGGTCAATTATAGATATGGTATTTTAGACCACATGCAAATGAGTTCGAACAAGTGCAGTGCAAAGATATTAGAGTCTGACAGCAGTCCTTTAAAATTTTGAAAATTGTTGACACTTTATATGTATGCACAGGGCAGTAGCTAGAGGATTATGGGACCCCTAAAAAATTGCAGAATAATCCCTAGCCGAAACGGGAATATTTTCCTTGACTTCCTCCAAATTTCCACAACAATAACCAACATGTCAAAATGTGGAGCGGCATGGAGACATCAGATGTTGGTAATTACGGATGACTTCTTAATGTGGAACAGATGACTGATTGTAGCCTAAATGTATATGTAAAAAAAAAAAAATTATAAAAAGCTACAAGAAAGGGGCATTGACTAAATGAGATAGCACTACATCATAGTTTATTATAGTGGATGGATGGTGTATTTGGCAACAAGGCCTAGAGAGTTCCAGGGCCGGTCTGGGCTTCATTGTCCCGGGCCGTTTTTCAGTCCAAGTCCAACCATGATATAGGCCTATAATTTGTTGGCAGGGTAGGATCTACATTTTTATTTTTTTTTCTCAGTAAGGGATGTATTGTAGCATGTTAAAATGGCTGGGGACAATGCCAGAGTCAAGAAAGAGAATGATAATGTCAACAATAGTGCGGTCAATAGAATTAAATGCATTGCAAAATAACAAAGGGAATAATATTGAGTGGGCCAACAGAAGGTTTAATGCTGTGCAGCAAAACAGCAATGTAATTAAGGAGATTACAGAGAAACAGTTAAGTATCTTTAGTTACTATTTAAATAGTTAATACTTGTAACTAAAGAATAAGTACTAGTAACTAATTGTTACTAGTCTTGAATCATACATGTGTAAACTGCTTAGAACTGATGGTTCCTGGAGAGGCACCATCCATAAATAATCTATAAATTATGCATTTTACTCAAAAACTAATTGTATGATCTCATGTAAATGAGGCCCACAGGCCATAATAGCAAATAGAATTTCCAAACTTGTAATTTTCACAAAAATGTAAATTGATAAAAAGATCTAACACAATATTAGATGATAAAATATGTGTTATTATGGATTTAAGGTCAGCTGTAACGGGACATACATATTTGACCAGGAACAATAAACTAATACACATGAAACAAACACAACAGGAGGCTTAACAAATCAAATCCACAGTTGTGTCATGTGTTAGTTGCAACTTGTTTGTATTTTTGTAATTGATTTACTTTTGACAAAAGGCTTTAGAGACTTTAGCTCTTAAAAACATTTTAATTATATAGCAAAATAAAAAAGAAACTTGGAACAGTTCTCAATAGAACTGCAGATTAAATCAGGAATATAAAAAGTAACATTTAATAAGGCACCATGGTAGCATAGTCAAACTGCAGCACAAAATAATATTACCAGTTGTTCTTCTGAAAGGCTGCCTTTTTCCAATGAGATAAAAGTACGGCAAGGACACATCTCTCACAAAAGCAGTTGCTGGAGATGTGCTGATTTACTCACCATTCCATTCACTGTCATCCATCATTAGCTGAAAGTGCACATGCTACGGCAATATTAATTCATTAACACCAACCTGGAGAATGAAGCCTATGTGTTTTTACAGTAGACACAGTCGCAGGGATGCTTCTGCCTGCTTATTATAGAAATGGCCCATTAGCTTTTGTCACATTGCTTCTTCTCAGTAGATTCATCTAATTTCCCATTGATGGGAAACCCAAGACTACTTGAATACCAGTGAAATTGTTGTGAATGAGTCCAACTGGAATGAATGTGATGGTGGCTTGAATGCCTCATCTACTGTGGATTTTTGTGTGTGCACATGCATCCACCCACCCACAGACACACACACACGCGCGCGCACACACGCACACACGCACACACACAGACACACACAGTAATAAAAATCTATGAATAATGCATGTGGGCTGTTTGTCAATAGCTGGGAGTAAATAAATAAGGTCTAGAAGAGCATTAGCATATTTTAGAGCATTAGCATTCTTTTTTGCCTGCTTGGCTATTCTAAGGTCTCAACTGATAAGGACTGGTCAGTATACTTCCTGGGCTCATTAAGTGTCCAGCTTCAGTGCATGTTTATTGCCCAGTTGACAATCTTAAGTTTGAAGGAAGGTGTAACCATTTTAGACTAGAAAGATAGCATGATAGCATATACACGTGTCTCTGACCAAACCCTTGTAATTGCATGTACAGTATATCAATGTTTTGTCTCTCAAACCATTTAATTCACTCAATTACTCTATGTACTGTAGTTTATGATGCTAACATAATTATTTGTTAAATTGCAACAATCTACAGACTTCTCTCTGTCCACCCCTTCAAGGTGTTCACAATGTATCATGACTGAGCAGGGGGCATAACTAGACTACTCCACTATTGATGCTACAAATATGTATTTAATCACATGACAAATTATGGTTGCAGTCTCAAGGCTTGTGCACAATCTACAATGATGTCAGCGCATAAAATAGAAGACAGCAGGGTTAGTGACAAAGACCGCATATACAGTATTTCCATGTACTGTAAGTTTACATTACGTGAAGGTCTTAGTTGAGTATTGTTTGTACTTCAGCCAATTAAATTGATAACCAAGGCTACCAGGGTGATACCATGCAGTTAAGTGGATGTCATTTGATGAAAACAATATACAGAGAAGCAACATAAAAGTCAAAGTTAATCATGTAGTCACGGCACTGAGGCTTGGAGGTTGCTATAGGAATGAATGAAGTGATTAAGGTAAAGGCTGGGTATGGTCTCAGCTGCAGAGGAGCACATACAGAGCTCATTAAGAAAGGTGTTTTTTTTTTTGGCCAACATCTTTAGACTGTCACTTCCAGTGACGGCAGGCATAGACATTGTCTAATACCTGTAGTTCTGTCACAAATTAAGAGTCTTCTGGTATATTAACATAAACAAATGTTATGCCAGACAAGTATTATACTGAGTGTGATTGAGATGCTAAGATAAAGTATGCACTGTGCTTTTGAAATAACTTACCTAAATGGTTAAATACTTGAGGACATAACAGAATTAGTACAGCAAGGTTTGTCAAAGATGATAGAAAACCTATATAAATAAGGTCACAGACTGTGTCTATTTTCATTGCATGACAACATATACTTTTGCGTGAGGGTATACAGTAATTATGTGCATGAAAATACACACATAAATATACAAGCATATGGTATTATGCAGGGCTTAGGCATCACATCAGGAGCACTGCATTGCATTACTGACAATGTGCAATATTTGTAATCCAATGGTAAGGACTGTGGACATATGCTGTACATTATGTGTTGTCCGGTAGTTGGATGAGATGTGAGGAAGAGAAACAACACACTTTTTGACTTTGATTTGTGAATCAAAACAGATAACAGGAAAAAAAACAAGGTTTGAAACTCTGAGAAGCATGCCCATTATACAAACAAAGTGCAAAATAATTCATTTCAATTGGAGCAACATTTTTACATGTCCAGTCTCTTCAGTGGGTATGTCACCTTAGTTCACCAACTGTCACGAACAATGGGTGAGTAAGAACCAGACGCAGGTTTGAACAAATTAAATAGATATTTTAATGACACGATAATGATGACAACACTCACCAGTTCAAGGCAAACAGAAGGGCTATGTTACGGTAAGGAGGCGGTAAAGATCCAAATACACAACAGAGTAGGAATCTCAGGGGTTTAATACACAAAACACATTGGTACAGAAGGCAGGAACACGAATACCAACCATAAGACAACGATCCCACAAACTCAAGAAAAAACACAAAGACTAAATACAGGAAAAGAAGACTTGATAGGACAGGGCAATAATATGGAACAGGTGAAAGCAATCAACAATCAACACGAGGGCAGTGACACAAGGACTGGGGAACCATGAAAAACACAAAGAAACAGAAAAGCACCCAGGGTATGGTTGGAACCATGACAGAACCTTTCCCGCCCTTCCCTCAAGGGACGGATCCCAGATGACCCAAACGCAGGTAGGGCAATCCGCGAGGGTGGTCCGGACGCCCGGCCAACAGACAGGCGGGACTATTTGGGAGGGCAGCCCGAACGCCCGGCAGACAGACGGGACAATCTGTGAGGGGGGCCCGGACGAGCCGACACATGGGTCGGCAGGGAAGGAGAATCTGAAGGCGGAGCTGACTCAGGAGGCGGATTTGAAGGCGGAGTCGACTCAGGAGGCCGATCTGAAGGCGGCTCTGGAGGCAGGACCAGGGAAGAAGCCAGCTGCAACCGTCATAGACAGGACGAGCGCCGTCTACTGCGTCAGAGTCCCTGCAGCGGAGGAGACTGGCAGGAGCTGCTGTGGCATTTGATGACACCCAACAGCGGAGGAGGCGGTATGAGGCTGTTGCGGCGTCGGAAGCCCAGCAGCGGAGGAGGTCGACTAAGGCTCAGGACCTTGCTGGGAGCTAACGAGCCTAATGCTAGCTGGCTGGGATACAGGACATGGCTGGGAGCTAGCGGGCCTTAATGCTAGTTGGCTGGGGTGCAGGAATTAGCTAGGAGCGAGCGGGCCTAACTCTAGCTGGCTGAGGTGCAGGATTTAGCTGAGAGTTAGCGAGCCTAACTCTGGGGTGCAGGATTTAGCTGAGAGTTAGCGAGCCTAACTCTGGGGTGCAGGATTTAGCTGCGAGTTAGCCGGCCTAACTCTAGCTGGCTGGGGTGCAGGACTTACCTGAGAGCTAGTGGGGCTAGCGCTAGCTGGCTGGTCTGCATGACTTAGCTTGGAGCTAGCAGGCCTAACTCTATCTGGTTGGGGTGCATGACTTAGCTTTGAGCTAGTGGGCCTAATGCTAGCTGGCTGGGGTGCAACCGTGTGCGCTGTCTGAGCGGTAACCGATGTTGGCACAATGTTGGCACTGAGAAATCGGCTGCCAGCAAAGGCTCTGGAGACGGACGCCGCCTGGAACCCCGGTTCGCTCTCGGGAGGGGCTTGATGGTCAGCCGAGTAGCCTACCCATAAAACTGGGACTGCTGGGGATCCACTCGATGCCCATACAAAAAAAACGAACAAACTGTCTGCTGGGTCCATAGGGGTCGGATCGTTCTGTTACGGTAAGAAGGACCCAAACGCACGACAGAGAAGGAATCTCATGGGTTTAATACACAAAACTCGAGGAACAGAAGGCAGGAACAATACCGAACATAAGAAAACAATTCGACAAACACGAGAAAAAATACAATGACTAGATAAAGGAAAACAAGACACATGATAGGATATCAGGATCGGACAGACAGATCAACTGCGGTTTCTAAACAAAGAACAACAATAGCGGGAAGTACCATCATCTATACGATGTCTCCATGCCCCTCCACATGTTGACATGTTGGTTGCTGTTGTGGAAATTCTTAGGTATAGTCAAGAACAATATTCTGGTTTCGCAAGGGATGATTCAGCACTAATCTGCCCCATACAGTATATATTTTAAATCCTCCATGCACATGCAAGGTACGCAGGCAAGTGTCACGAAATACTGTACTATACTTAAAATGTTCTACAGCTATTTTGTAGATTTGATAATACCGGTACTAGTATTGTCATCTCTGAGCCTAGGGTATTGTGCAATAGCCAAGAACGATAGCAAAGAAAAGGCATCTCATCTGTCCTCGCGTTCTTGCAAGACCATTCTCAGAAGGACACTTGGCAAGAATGTACCTCTCAAGAACACAAGTACGTATACCTGCCGTTCTTGGAATTGAGAAAAGGACTGGGTAACCACGAAGTCACAAAGAAACAGAAAAACACCCTGGGCATGGCTGGAACTATGACAGGCTACATATAATACGGCTAATTAAGGCAACATAAACCAGGTGTGAGAAATGACAAGACAAAGAGTGAAAAAAAATAAGGAAGAAAGTGGAAAAACCAGGATGCATGGCAGGACGGTGATACCTGCCATCCTCAAACCTTGACACTAACAACATTATGCATTGCATTTCCAGCTGTGTGGTGGTCACTGAGTTACGTAGTTGGTCATGTCAATCAAAATACCTCTCCTGTAGTAGTTGTGTGACAGTTAGCCAGCGTCTGTCTCCGAGACTTTGCACAAAGGCTGGATCTGTAGGACTAGCCTCCACCCGACTATTGCTCTCAGCCCCATTTTCCCTGAGATTATAGTCTGGTCGCTGTAGCGTTTGCACAGCCACCTAGATAGCGGACCAATAACCGACAAATGGGGGTGGGTAAGTTCAATGGTTTTGAATTCAACCATTGGTTTGAAATGGTGATAAAGCTAGATGAATCGACACAGTTGTCACAACGGCGATGGGTTAAAGACTGTCCAATAGTTTCAAAATTAACCATGCATCTACAGTCAGAAGGCAACAACTGCAAACATTACCCAGTGCATGTCCAGACCCTATTGATTAAGTGATTTTCGGTTCTGGTAACAACAGGCTATCTATATCTCCCCATATCCATATAATGCGTAACCCCCTTCAATGTATTAAACATTAAGATAGGGCTGCAATTTGGGATATTGAGGCAATGTTACATTATTTATGTATGTACCTTTAAGGGAGAATAACTTGTATAAAATCAAACAAAATTATGTATCAGTTTATGAACAAACAGTTTGGTGCTGTGCTGTTTTTCCAGAACCGCATTGTTCTGAAAACTGAAAATCTCAGCTACCCCAGAGTCAGTATGGGTACTGTCCACTTTTCAGTCCTGAAATCAATTGGATGCTTATCCTCACTCCACAAAGGCCGCTATGTCTGCTGACAACGAAGTGAGGGCTTATCTGTGTGGCCCAGCCTCTGTCCCTCACTGAGAAATAGCCAGACCTGCTCTCTCGCTCTCTCTCTCAATCCATTTCACAGAGCAGGGCAATATGGAAAGAATAGGGCAGATGGGAGAGAGACATAGAGAGGGCTAATTATTATGGAAGAATATATTCCATTTGAGAGAGGGAGGCTGAAAGTGGGTTGAGAAGCCTTTTATCTACTGCAGTTAAGGCTTTTCACATTAAATCTCTACATATTATACACATGAATTACAGATATAAAATGCTATATATGTATTTGCACTGTTACTTATACTCTCTCAGCCTCACTCTAACTCCCTCTCTCTTTCTATAGCTCTCACACTTTCGCGCACACACAAATACACATGAAATTCACCAGAACCCTTTTTAGTACATACATTCTGAGTCGATTCAACTTTGCACTGACAGCATGCTAAAAGCCCAGGGTAATCTGACACTCTATCTCTATAATTTATTTTATGGAGCGTATTGTGGTTCATTAGCAAGAGACTGATTCACGGTCCTGGTTGGAGATGTACCAGCTTTGCCTACTTAATGGATCCAGCGAGGGTCCTTATTTACCTGACTGATCCACTGACGAGAGCTAAGAAGCTAGTTTTTGAAGTTTCAGACCATAATGTGCCTGATGCTGTATAGGACATTATCCCGGGGCCTGACCAATAGCAGCAGGGTATAGGAATGATGCACTACCTCTAGCAAAACATACGGCTGGATGTAATTATGCACATTCTGATTCAAATGCGCAGTCGGGAATTCAGATAACATCACAATATGATATAATAGACACAAGAGAAATAAGGTTTTGAGCTAATTCCGTCTTGTTAAAAGGACACACCCTGATACAGTATCTGTCTGGTATCACCTTTAGTTATTAGAGGCTGTCCTCTATGCTCCTTTCCTTGTAGCTCTCTTAATGTATTGCCATTCTTTAACCCTTCCTTTAAGGTCAACCATAGCTTTGTGGACAGCTGTTACATGGGCAAAATACTAGGGTTATTTGGGAACTATACATTTCTTGTAATGTGAAAACAGAAGTAAATCTACACGGGTCATTTTCACACCCACCCCCTCAATTATCTTTATATGATCCAATTAGAAGTATTTGCTTGAAGAGGATTAATAAAAGGGTAGCCTTATAAAATAAGTGTGATATCATATTTGTCTGTAATTAGCAGCCCTCCCACAGTTAACACCATCTAACTGTTCTTATGATATAGCACATGAAAAAGAGCCACATTAGCAAATAAAGACTGTGATACCATTCATGTTTCCAAGTAGCAGAGTCATTTTAAATAACATTACCCTGAGCAATGTAATCTGATTTATTTCCCAATAATATTTTATCACACCATCACACAGGTAATATCCCATTATGCATATCAAATACTTCATTTCATACCTTGTATGTAACTTTAAATTATAATTTAGGCATATAACTATGTTAGCAGTAAATAGAACCTATACTTTTTTCGTTTTTTGGTAGATAAGGGTAAACTGCAGGATGTTAAAAATATAGTGAAAACTGGAAGCCAGAAGATTTCTAAATTTGGGATATTCTATTCAGCCAACACGGTAGCTGTTTTCTGACTTAGGCGACTATTTTAGATACCTGTTGGCTGTTGCCCACGTAATTACTTTCCTTGACCTGAGTTTGAGAAATGTTGACTTTGATCATAACATTGATAAAAAAAGATTTGAGCTTTGGTGAGAGGCAATGAAAGATAAGCAACAGCTAGAGGTATGCTTGACGCTTTATGAGTTTTTGGGAACATCATGGGAACACACATAACTGGAATAATGAAACCATTGCGGTTGGTATTTTGTTTTTGTTTGAAGGTCAAATAAACAACAGTTTCATTGAGCCTCTTGAACATCCATTTTCTCTTTGACATAACCATTGAGCAAGGTACAGTGACATTTTCCTCTTAATTGTCTTCCAGTAACCTGACATGCCAGAGGAATAGAGTGTGACCGCACACTTTTTTGGGGGCTCTTGTTCCGGAAGAAAAATTCCTATTCATTTTCTACATTGACTTTTCGTAAAATCCTTATTTTAAGAGGTTTAAGCCTAGAACCAAGCTATCCAGCTACGAGAGTGATCGTGACGATAAACAATTTGATTTGGAGCAAAAAACATTTAATAAAACACAAAAAGGGCAAAGGTACAAGACTGTACATAGCATATTGTAATAGTGAAGGAAATGCGCATCCCATAACCCTGTAGTAATCTGTGATATCGCAAATAAATCATGTTTATCTTAAAACAAGGTTGATGTCATATGAACTTGAGGCTTCTACCTGAGCATATACCATTGATTCACAACCTTGTAGCTGTTTGGCTTGGTTCCCAGCTTTAACATTTTATATAAGGATTTTCTGAAAAGTCAATGGAGAAAATGAACTGTATGTATAATTTACTTCCGGAACCAAACTGTTACGCTCTTTTGTTGTCACAACTCCATCTGGGGAGCTGTACATTGAAACTGTATGTAAAGGGCAGGAACTTTAAAAAAAATAATTTGCAGTTGATTGGATGAACCATCGTTTTGTCGGCAAACCTAAAGTATACCCGTATAGCTATGAACACGACGCTGATTGGAAAGTTCAGTTGCTACTAGGACACATTTAAAATGATTCCTAGGCTTTCCAGACTGATTCTCGTTGCAAAATTAATCTGAAGCTTGCGAGATCATGATGGTCTCGCGAGGTTAGTCTTCTAACTTCTCACCCCCTCAAGTCATTGCTGCTTCCTTGTGTAAGAACACTGACCTATTGCTATGCAAACAGGGCAAATTAATTTTCTGTCACAAGCTGGGCTTTTGTGCGTGCGTGTGTGACACAGATGTACGTATATGATTGAGATGAAAGTTAAAATGAAAATCAGTCTACAGTACATCAAGGGTTTGGGCTTTGAAGTGCGAGGGCTGGTTGCCCTTTTCTAGTGATTTCTGCAATCAAGGGATCTCAGGTACGACACGGAAGCTTAAAAGGCCATTATAGAACGACTGCTTGGTGTTTGCCACACTTTAGAAAGTCTAAAATTCTCCTAAATGAATGCTGGACTTCACCTAGCATGATCTTTGTTCTCTTAGGTGTAGCTAATAACACAGATCCTCCTCAGAGGAATGTCAATGCAAATGTTGCATTTCTAAATGCAGTGGCATACAACTTTCTGACCTATTTACATAATTGTACATTTCACCCAGAATACAGATTATGCAAATTCTTCACAGAGCAGTGTACGCAGTTTTCAGTTTAAAACAGCTATCGGCGTTCAATCTGCAGTAGCTGCTGCACTTCTGCTTAAGATGTCATTATTGTCCACTCACTAAGAGCTTACAAAGACACAGATAACAAATTATCACACAGGATATGTCAAAATATCCAGCCACTACACTGAACAAAGAATTTCCAGTAAGCTGTACACCTCATCCTTGCGTTTGCCATCACTCATTCCTCCCTGTTCTTCCCCCCCAGGTGTCGTTCTTCCTGTTCATTGTGTTTGTAGTCTACACCATGCTGCCCTTCTCAATGCGGGACGCCGTCATCGCCAGTGTCCTGACCTCGTCCTCTCACACCGTCGTGCTGAGTTTGTGTCTGTCCACCACAGCCGACCACATGGAGGCGCTAGTGTGGCAGGTAATGTGACGAACACAATGGAATGGGTGGGAAGTGATGAGCACACGTGACACAACCTTCCTTACACACAAATACACACATTTCTGAATGAAGAAAACTAACTAAAGTACATAAGCATTTTACTGCAAGTAAACGTTATATTTATTTTAAATTGTATCATATTTATTTTAAATTCAAGTACTTTTTGCTGTATGTACAGTACAGTATGTTCCTAAGGGGTTAATTGTATTACTGAATGTTTCCATCTCTTATGTTACTATATGTAACTCTAGAAATATGAATATACCTAAACCCACACCATATGAAGGTTCAGTTTAACCATTCACACCGTCGTGGATCGCATGCTATAAATAATGTTTGTGGCAGCATGCAAGAGTATAATCGTGACACAGGACAGCAGGTCAGCGTCGTGCCACACATTGCACCATACAGTATGACTCACTATGGTTCTCCTGCGCTTATATGTTGGTACTTCTTCTGTGTTTTTGACTGCATCACCTCGCTGCGCACTGCAGCCACGTTTTGTGTAGTCCTTCATGTTTAGCATGGGTGCAGGCATCTGGGTAGCCTGAGGGATGTACACTAAACAGGCACTAGCCTTATGTTTGTTAACCCTGCTTGCCTGTCACTGTAGCATTGCCTGTGACTATTTTGAGTAGAGTGAGTGGTAGCCAGTGTGGCTATTTATAGGTAGATGCTCCCATGTATTTATTTAAAAATACAGTATGATGTGACACATTGAATATTCATTTACACTGGCTAATCAGTATATGGGCATGTTGGAAATGGAAGCAGTAGAGTGTCAAGCAGGTTAAACATGCTTTTGCCTGGACAAGGCTTAGAAATACATGGGAAGACAAGGAAATGGAAGGTTATGAATACAGACCAAGGAAAGCAGAAAGCTTAATAGGGTCACCCATGAATAAAAACAATTGAACATATAATAATAGCTTAATCATTTCATATGTAGGCAATAGACTGTCTGGCAGAAAAGAGCGGTTAGTCCATGTGAGAGAACAAACTGCTTATGAACTGCTTACTGTATGACTGACCACGAGGCTTTCATTAGTTTTACATACAGTATGAATTCTCAGTGCAGGGGTCCATATTATTATCCATAACTTTTCCAGGACATTTTCTGTGGTTTACAGACAGGGATCATGTCATGTACTAATATGTTCTTCTCTGTGGAAGTGTGATTTTAAAGACAGGCAGCATATGGCTATCTATCTATAAAATGATCCATTACATGTATAGAATTTATGATAATTTGATTATAGTATAATGCAATTTACATTATTCATAATTTTGGTCACTCTAGACTCAAGGGATGTTCACAATGCTTCCACAACATGACAAAGCAACTAGGGCTGTCCCGAATGCCATTAGGCAATAATGACATAGCATAACCTGTTAAAAGATCCAAACAAGCAGTCAAGTTTGCGGGCTTGTGCGCACGACTCTACTGTACATATCGCAGCTTACTACTGTACTCACCTAAAACTCATGTATCCACTGATAAAATAATCCACCATTCTATAATGGTAAAAAGAAACAACTCTTGTTACATTGGCAAAGGTCAAAAACACATTAACTCTCATATATTCTATTTGCACGGACTGCTGATTTATTTTCATATTAGCCTGCCTGCAGACATAATCTTCCATATATTCTGTCATACTCGTATCGTAGTTAGCACATTAGCGGGGCTTGTTGGGACCATAGAACTATAATATAATATAAAACTAGGTTGGGACATGTCTGCAATAGCCAATGGCAGTCCATGTTGAAAGTAGACCATGCCAGATTAGATAGATTGTTTTTATTTATTTTTTACAGAGAAAAAGCTGATCAAAGGGAAAATATGTATGCAAAAAGATAAACATAGAATATTTGAATTACAAAATTTGTCCCATAATTTCCGGGACAACACAAGAATTTCCAGGACATTTGATTTAATCTTCTAATTTTCCACGTGTTTTCCATGACTGGAACATTGTTTTCTAGGACACATGGGAACCCACACAATTGATACCATGCAAAAAAACTTTCAAAACAAACTCTGCTGTTAATATTGTGCCACAGTTAATGTGTGATACTACAGCAGGAAAGACAGATTGCTGCCTTGTTGGCAGGCAAGATGGCATGCCGGGCTGGCCATTTCACTGCCGTGGACTGTGATGCCCAGTACATATGATCCTTTCCATCGCTTACCATCTCCGACATTTTAGTTGGCTGTTTGTTATTTTAATATTTGCTGGTAATAATGACAGCTCACTGATTGCAATCACTTTGCCAGTTCTACTAAACAAGGCCATAATCATGTTAACTGAAATTCACTGTTCAATCTTACAGATTCACCTAAAAAAAGAAAGACATTTTTTTTATAAAAACATTGTGCAGCAATATGGCAATATTTGTGGAGAAAAAGTTGGTATAATTGCACTCTAGGCCTCTGGTCACCCCAGGATATTTGATGATTTCTATTGAGATCCTCCTGGATGTCATTATCAAATACCATTTTGCCCATGGGAGCTAGGGAAGGTCAAAATAAAGTGAAACCTCCTCCACATAGAAAGACGTTTGTATGTTTCTGACGCATCCAGCCCAGTTAGCCTCAATCACGTCACCTAAAGTTACAACACTGTAGATTAGTTCATGTATATTATTATAGTATTGTGTATATTATTGTTTTACGTGGAGTGACTGATATTGACATCAGTACAGATTAGCCTAAATCTTCACAGAAAATAAAAAGATAATGTCATCAGTCTGGGCCAGACTGGATGACAGTTTCTATCGCTGTCACATTAATTGTTTCTTTTTTTTTTGTCCCTCCAGTGCACAACCTGAGATGATACATGATATGAGATAAACCAGGAAACAGGCAAGATAGGGTGACAAATCCAGGGCTGCATGTCGATAAATAATGATTTATGTTCTAACATACTGGCCATATCATAATCATTTTAAAGAATGTCAATTCAGTATCAGCCAGGCTTAGTAACATCCAGTGGTGTGACCAGGGGTCGGTGATACAGCCTACTGCTAATGTACAAAGGCATCTAAGTAATTGACCGCTAATCACATTAAATGTCCAGATTGAATCTGTTGCTTGAGAATAAGGCTTGAAATTCCATTTTCTTGCTTACCAAATTTGATTAGAAGCCATTTTCCCGTTGCATTCATTGACATGAAGCCAGTGAAGAGTGGACTTTTTATTTTTTGTTATTTTTACTTTTTGTCACAAGCAGACGCTACACTTCGATGGCAGAAAGCTAGAGAGAGAAGAGAGAAAGTGTGAAAGAGAAAGGAATAATGAAACGGAATGAAATGAAAATGTATGTTATATTATTATGATAAATGATGTTCCGTTCTTTTTCGGGCCATACAAATGTGTGATTTTCCCTTGTATATGTATTAAACCTACAGTATGTAATGTGTCTATGGTTTTTTAAATGACAGAATGGTTCCTGTGGCTTGTTAGAGGGTAATTACTGAACAGTGGCTATAAAATGTTGCTTGTGTGTCACTGAGGCAAGGTTGATTGTATTCGGAGAACTACAAAATGCTATAACATGCTTAATCAGCCGGTAAATTTGCTCAAATCCTCAAGGGCTGTTTCACTGTTTGGATTATGGCTGTCCTTGACTTTTTTAAAAGAAACAAATAAAAAATGGCTGCAGTTGACATAACAGTGTTTACACCTTGCAGGCAGAGCTGCGACCGTAGACGGTAACATGACTACATCCTAATGCTCCTTTGCGGTCGCACCTTATACAGATGCTTCCTCTACATTTACCACTCATTCTTATGAGGAGAGAAGAATTAGGGTTTAGAAAATACATACACAACAATAACTATTGGTGAACGTGTGTTTAGTATTAATGTAGACAGGTAGCACATCTGTCTTTCGTTGGTCCAGTGATTCCTGTTACAATAACATTTCAAAAAGACACCCTGGGTAGGATAAACGTGTGTATCCACCAACCAAAACTGTTTGAGCAAACATTTTAAGCAGCTTTGCCTCGTCTCCTCCAGCACTGGGAGAGCAGGTAAAATGGCATCCCAATGAGAGCAGCTGGATAAGGCAAAGATCAGGTTGGAACTTTTCCAGCGTTGGGATGCAGCATACACGTGAGAAGGCAGGCTAATTTCTGGCACAGATTAGTCCCCTTGCCACTGCTTGCTGCTAGGTTTATGGAAAGCCCCAGGGCTTGCAGCTCTGCGACAGTTTTCAGCTCTCACCGAGCATGTGGCTTTTAGCACAGCAACTTCAGAGAGGGCAGTGCTGTAATGGTAGCAGTCCAGTTATCCCATTTTCTGTACCAGTAAAACAGCTATCTGCAAGACATCATTGGTCCTTTAGATAATATTGGTCACCTGCAATTACTGTATACTGTAATAGGATAGGAAAATAGTGGAGGGTTTATTAACAACAGCATAGAAAGTCTGTCCATCTTAATAAATATTTGTAAAAGTAAAGATTTGAGCATTTAGATATTAAGTCCTTATGCTATTGCCAGAGAGATTATTTTTTTTTACCCACCATTGGTTCCACTGTTTCTCAAAAAGAGGCTTAGACGTAACTTCTTTTTGGAAGCTGATGGCCTATTTTTTACATTATTATGGAGCGGACCATGTTTTTCAGCACCTCTGGGCTTCTTTTGCAGTTGAAGAAAGTTCAGACGAAAACGCCCTACATCATCCGCTTCTTTGACAGTTGACCAATCACAAGCGGTGTAGTGAGACCTGGTATTTCCCATAACAACAACCGTTTCACCTGCTTTTTTTTTTCTACATGAAAAATGCCCAGGCCATTTTAATCAAAAAAATAAGTTACGTCTGAACACAGCCTTAGTGTGTCTATAAAGCTGATATATACATATCTACTGGCAATAGGCCTATATTCCAAATTCCAAATTTTTGTGGTTTTTGATTGTAGATATTATTTGTATTTTGGAGAAATACATTTCAGTACATTTAAATAAAGCTTACATTGAATTAAACAAACAGGTACCCCATCCCAGTCTCCAGCCTGGAAAGAGCTATAGAACTCGGAGCAAACCTATTGTTTCATTGATTGCACCTGTGTTCATTTTTGCTTCCTTCAGGTTAGTGATGCCTAAACCTTGTATTATCAGGTTAGTCATTTTCCTTTCCCCCTTTGTAACTTCTTCTATCTGCTTATATTGTTACTCTCTCTAACATTTGCCTTAGGCACCCCCTTGGTACATGGTACCATTGCATTGGATCTTTCTATTTGGTCTGCCTGGCTCTTTGACACCTGCATTGTACTCTCTCTCTCTCTCTCTTTCTGCACGGGGTTCCACTCTACAGTTCGGACAACAGGAGTAATGTGAGAACCAATTTCTAGACAAGTATTACTTAGAAATAATGAAATGCAAATGTTTCCAGTCTAGTGCCTACTGCGATTGAAGGGTTAATTTAGGATTGAGCTAAGGAAGCTACAGAGTCATGGGTTTAACAAAAGTTCAATTCTGCATTAAGCTAGAAATGGCACAGAGACATTTCCATTTTGTCCAGTCCATTTAACTTCCATTTACTGCCGTATCAGTCTTGATGAACTGGCACTCGTAAAAAAAGTGTCCGCCCCCTCGGGACTTAGATATTGATACTGAACATGTATTCTGCTTTATGATGACTTGCACGCTGTTCTTTGGTTGTTGTGTCTAGAACCAAATATTATGCAAGGCTTAAGAGTGATGACATCATGACATGACCTACATTCATGGAGGCAGCTGCTGTATTTCCGTCATGCCGTAAAATCTCCTTGCCATTATTCTGTCTTCAGGTACACTCAATCAAAGGGAGAGGAAGGTAGGCTGTGGTTTTTACACAGCTGATTCACATGGTGCTGCTGTGACAGTATTGAAAATAGAGTATTGAAATTGTTTTTTAGTGTCAACTCATAAGCATGCAGCTTTTTTTTCAAAGAATCCCTTAATAACGCCAATACTGTGAATGTGAAACATAAATGACGATATACAAAGTACTAATAAAAGATCGTAGTTTTCACTGTCTGTACAATCCATGGACACATCTTACATTTTGGTCATCTCCTAGTACAGATCGTTGAGCTAACACCTAATCTTAACCAGAGGGTAAACTAACCCATGATGTAATCACTAAATTTAACCAGATAAATCTAACACCTAAATATGGGTCTATGATCATGTGCACCAGCTTTCGCAACTCAACCACAATTCTCCGTCTGTAAAATTAATTATTAAAGTTATTTGTTACTAAATGCCAATCTGCATGTAGCATAGAACATATACATCTCGACTTAATAATTCAGCCCACTGAGACAAAAGTTTATAAAATGTTGTTACAAGCTGGGATTTGAACCGGCATACCTGCTGTGCAATGCTTAACCTATTGAGCTAACTAGATGCAGTGTAATGGATTATTTCTTTCAATCGTGTATGTGACAGAAAGACACAATCAAATGAACTGGATCTACAATTCTTTGCTCATGTGACAACATCTTAAGCAACACAGACTCAAAAGAACCAAAAGCCCCCATAAAGCAACACATACTTTACACTGAACGACATTCAGACTTCCCACTACTAAAATGTAACTGCAATAAACAGAAAGGGCTTACTGAGTGACGCACATAATTAGAGGCAGAGGAGAGCGGGTCGTGGCATTTCCATATTAAGATTCGTACATGATCAGGTTTTCTCATCAGGTTAGCAATATGTAACCTCGCAAGACCATCCTGATCTTGCAAGCTTCAGTTTGGTGTTTGACTTCCGACATGATGGATGGTTATTTGATTACATATCTATAATTCCCTTTTTGTAGTCCTTATACTGTTCTGTTGTTTTCTTTTCAAATGGGGTGACTGCACTGTAAAAGAGTGTCTTCTTCATCCCAGAGGGGCAATTTATGCTGCCATCAGCACCATACACATTATAATGAATACAACATTGCACACTACTTTTGGTTATATTTTCCTCATGAAGAAATAAAAAAAGAACAATACACACAATTTACATTCCAGTTTCTAGCAGGTTATTAAACCCAGGTTCTCTGTCAAATTGACATCTCAGATAAGTGCTTCTTCTGGCACATGGCTTAACTCTTCCATTTAGATAATCCTTGAACCCACCGGTATAGCCCCTTGCTTGGCTGTGTTCCTACTGTATCTGTAATTGGGCTACAGGAAGGAGTTGATGAGTCACACAGCCAAGTTCACACGCCTGACCTTGGTGGTGATCTCGAGCCATGTCAGTGTTTTGTTCAACAGCTGAGGCTAATTCAGCAGTGCCCACTGATTTAGCACATATAGCAGTCTTTTTTTGACTGGGAACAGACACAACACAATATATCTCTGTTCATTATATTTCAACACTAGTATTATTATTTGCTATTGTCATGTCATACTTGTACATGCTAGATTTGTGTATAGCTTATTAAGGTTCATACCTTTTTGGAGGTTGTGAAGTTACTGTAAATGAACATCTAAAGACTGTCTGGTTTTTGCATAACACAGTTGTTTTACAAGAATACAGTATTTCAATATGTATCTGTCACATCTGTTGTGAATGACTAGGAGTGAGCTATTACTTAGCCTACTGTATGGTAGCCTATGTTTTAAACATCTGCAGTATATGTCATTTAGATTTTTCATATTTTTTTTCCCAGTGGCGAGGGTGATTTCATCATTTGTTCTGTCTAGGAAAGGTCACAGGCTCATTTTCCAGAAATATTAATGTGAATCGCTGAGCATATTTATGTCAGTAAAAAATAATAAAGAGAGCAAGTCAGTGGTCAGCACAAAGCTAAGAATGTCAACTTCAGATTTGAAGAGTAATCGAGTGAGGGAGAGTGAAAAGGGAATCACAGAGATAGACTTACAGTAAAGATATTAGAATGAGAATTTAGAGCGAGAGAGGGTCAATGCGTTTTCTTAACAACATGTCATAGAAAACACTAGTGTATCCATTTTCCCGAAATTGTAACGATTGAGTTGAAGATTATCATCCCCAAGGTCGTTCACCTTTCCTCATTGAGCCCAGATCTTATTAGATTCTGCAGCAATACAGTAAATGCTGGAAATATTTTGCAGAGGCAAGCTAATAAGCACGCACTTTTCACTGAAAGCAGTCTTCTGTATTAACATATTGAAAACACCGTGGTTGAAAGACTATGTATCTTGTATGGAGTTTTCATCATGTTGTCGATGTTGTTCTGGTTCCCTGCTGTTAACGGTAGGCTGGAGAAAAAGCATGGGGTCAAAGCACCAAGTTTAAGCACAGGCTATTATTAATAGATGCAGAAAGTGTCTTTGATCTTGGTATTAAGTTACAGTACCAGTATCTCAGTGGAACTGTACCCATTACTAGCAAGCTACCAGACAGCGCTGTACATTATGCCTTCTCTACACTATGTACTACATCCACGGCTAGACACTCTTTAATTAGTGTCTCCGCACCCATGACTTACTGTGCAATAGCCAATTACAAAGCCCCTGGAATGTTTGAGAATGGAAATCCTGCCTATATAGATGGTCTGTTGTCTATTTGACAATGTATTTAATAGAGTCTTGTATTTATTAACCGATGTTCATTTCTTCTTTCTTCAGATTTTGGCAAACGTTATCATATTTATCTGTGGCAACATGGCGGGTGCATACCACAAACACCTGATGGAGTTGGCGTTGAAGCAGACTTACCACGACACATGCAACTGTATCAAGTCCCCCATTAAACTGGAGTTTGAGAAGAGACAACAGGTACAGTAGGGTGATCAGTCAGATCGGGAGGGAGAGTGGATGAGCAGCTGAGACATGTAGTATGTACATGTACCTAAAGACTGAGCATTTTGATGTGTGGTGTTTTAATGGGTTACAGTTGACTTAATGTAATGCATGTTATGTTGTGTTAGGTACAGTATCACACAATTACAATACTTTCTACTGATGACAAAATATGATTAGGGTGAAAACTGGAGCAGTGACACTCAAATTGACATGCACATTGCTTTATTGCACATTAATCGCTCATTAGGAGATTGATGATCATCATGTGAGTAGTGATGCTGCGGGTCCATCAGCAAGATGAATGAAGTCACAAGATGGTCCTCCTAACCATATTTCACAGTACAGTGTTACAGTATTGGGAGTGCATAGTGCTATACGTGTATTCAAGTGGAATACATTAAAGAGTATTTACTCTGCACATTTTAAGAGAAAGTCAAGCATCTTTGCCCAGTCTTCTGTGGAACTGCACAGACCAGCAGTCTAAGTGACCTGGGCCTGTGCATGTTTGCTGAGATTCTCTGAATGATCAGTTGGGTGTTCTTCAAGGTGGAAACGACATTGTCATTCAGCCTTTTGCTTCAAAATGATATCCTAAAAAGAAAGCTTTTTTTTCAAGTAACTACAGGGCAGGTTGGGACACAGACAAAATGTGTAGCTGACAGAAGCAAACAAAGTTTAATTTCCAGCAAGATAAAAGAATAAAAGATACGTCATGAGGAGTACAAGGGTGAGTTTGTCTTTCAGTGGCGGGTAATGGAATAATGAGCATGGTGAAACACTGCGTTGCTCATTACGTTGAGTCACAGTGACTCTGAACCTCCAATTAACCTCTAATCTGAAGCTTCAGTGGAAGAAAGCATGCTGACAGCTTTTACTGAAACCATGCTTGCCTAACTATTAAGAGCTCAACCTGTAGAAAATGTAAGAGAATATGAACTTAATGTCCTGACATGAAACCTATGATGCATTGATGATGCCACAATTAATTAGCATTTATTAATTACTGTAGAGGGGTGGGAAATAATTATCATTTGTAATAATGTAACAAATAATAGAAATACCAGTATTGCCATTTTCCATTATCGAGTTTAAAAGTAATTACTAATACTGTACACTACATAGACAGTTACACAAAAGTCAATTATGATGATATAATCCTTGTTTGATGAAAGTAAATTAAAAGCTGTTTCTCATAACTTGCCTTACATTTTATTATTATTTTTTGTTTAATTAAAGTACAGCTATACTGCAAATATACTGACGAGTTTCTTATTAGTTAATAGTTAATAGTTAATATTTTGTACCACCTGAAATCAACTTCAATGCACCAGTTCTACAGATAAAAATAGTGTACTTTCCAATGCCAAGCCGAGAATAATTGGATTGAGAAATGGGGAGTAAGGGGGCAAGTATAGTAGCCCAGTGGAAACTACCATTATCCCAGATGATAACCAACCTAGACTGCTCTGATCCATCTTGTAACTGTATGCTGGGCAGCGACGTTCACAACAGCTCTTTGTCCTGTAACATTTTCGGCCCCGACACCTGGTTTTTGCTAGATTGAACTCACCTTCATCAAGGTGATTTCCCCCACATCCAAAAAAACATGTCAGGTTCATTCTCTCCTGTCAGTGCCATTGACCAGAGATACTGGCCTCTATCTGGAGTTGGTCCCCGGGCGCTGCACAGCAGCTGCCCACTGCTCCCTTGAGGGATGGGTTAAATGCAGAGAACAAATTTCGCTACATGTATGTGTATGTGACAATAAAAGCACATTTACCTAAGCCATATACTGCATGTGATACATACAGTACATTCAGTGCCAATAGGTCATTACACACTGCCTTTACTGTATTACAGTATAGTACAGTGACACTTACAGTAATTGCACAGTCATAACGAAGGAATTTAACTAGAACGCCATTCCTCTCAAATGGAACCCAATACAGCTGCGTGACAGCGCCAATACACTGAAAATGCTGATATTATGGAATGTTGTGTGATCAGCAATGATTTGCTCTCATAGGCGAATGCCGTTGTTTGCCAACACTATATTGACAATGGCAAGTTACTGTTGATGGGTGAACAGACTTTGCCTTCTAACCTTGGGAGATCGTCTGGCAGTTCTTTAGAAAATGTGTTTTCCTCTTTATCTCACTCAGTGCCTCCATATTTGAAAGTTCTCACAAAAGAGGGATCTTACCTGAGGTCTATTTTAGTGCTGAGGCTCAGACTGATTTGTGTTCAATTACTGTCTACATGTTTTCGTGTGTGTGAGTGTGTTGTTAATTTCAGGTATGTTTTGAAAATTATTTCAAGAGTTTTCATTCTTGAACAAAGTGTCTAATTTAAGAAACAGTGTGTAGTGTTTTTCAAGAAGTGTGTTGCACAATTGCAAACAACGTGCAAAGCAGAAAATGTGTTTGTACCTTTGTTTCAGGCATGGTAACAAAAGTTAAGGTTTAGAAGCTTTGGTCTAAGCCAGGGGTAGGGAACCCTGGTCCTGGAGAGCCGCAGCCCTGCATGTTTTAGATGTCTCCCTGCTCCAACACAC